>OY292398.1:2418203-2478701 GCA_958496205.1 Idaea biselata | reverse complement strand
CTCGACCAAAAAAAAAATTTAATACCATTTCCCACTCTAAAAAGTTTATTTTATTCACTGAAAACAGTGAAGTGGCTTTTAATCACTGTGTTGGTGTTTGAATTTAGTACACACCAATTTTATTCGGCCTCCATCTCAATGCTTATACAACCTCCTTGCGCAAAAATACTCGATATACAAACCCTTTTTTCTTCGTATGGTCATGGTATAAAGTAAAGTACTTATGCAACTCTTGAATGAAGTACAGATTTATATTAAGGCCCATGAATCACTCGCGTCGCTCAGGATTCTAACCCTTGAATCACTCGCTACGTCCTTTATTCACTAAATGCATAATTTACTATTTTCACTCCATATATGAAGGCTATTTCTGGTATCTTCTCTTCTATGTTTAAAAAGGAGGCCACATTGCGGCTGATCATCCCAGAATTTGTCACTCAAACAAACTCATACAAGCGGACGTACTAGAGCGTACTCTCGTACTCTTAAAAACCTCTAATGGGAAAAATATCATAACTTGTTTCCAGGAGGCGTCAGCTCTATACAACTGCAACTCGACCCTCAAGCACATGATATCCAAGATCCGTCGTGACGTCACGTCGTTCGAGCGGTACCAACACAACCGGGATCTGGTTGCGCTAGTCAATATGTTCAGTGACACCGAACGGGATCTCCCGCTCGGTTGGGACACCAAACTAGATCGGAATGGCAAGGTAATTGCGTTTTGTAAGCAAGGGCTGGGTTGGGTTCCTATATGTCCTATTACTAGTCTCATAACAAAGCCTAAAGGGGGTAGTTCTAGAATATATTATTTTGACGTGAAACATCTATAGGCGAGGGGTAAACCTAAAAATTTTCGTGGCGATACAGGCCATGGCGACGCCTCGCCATGCTATATATGTCATGCCTAAACATAGTGCTAGAAGTGTTACTTAATTTCGAGTGACTTTCTTATGGCTCGTTACCCGGTTTAGGTTTCTGTTCTCCTATTTTAGGCTAATGTGGGATAAGATAGGTATGCTTATATCACACGTACTACTACTATTTTAGGCTCCTTTGTTTTCGCGCATTTCTTTGTCATCAGACGGACTCCTTTACGAAGTAGGTAAATCTATATCTATAAAATGATTGACAGATTGATGGATATACGCACAGCCAAATTCACTGATAGTAGTAGAAATAATTAGGTCATGAGATAAGACAGATTTTTTCTAAACTGTTTCGGGATCGGGAGTTACGCGGGTGAAATCCAGCTAGTTTACATAGTCAGTATGGTTGTGGTGACTACTACAGCGGTTCTTCGTGGACCACGTGATGCGGCGCACCACGTTCATGGACCCGCGGCTGCCGCGCACGCCGCGCGCGCCCGTCGCCGGCACCTTCTCGCCCTTGTTGCCGCAGCGGAGGCGACCTCTGCTTCACGAACAGGTCTCTGTCCCTCTCTCCGACCCCACCCTCTCTCCCACCCCCTCTCCCTCTCTCCGACCCCCGTCTCCCTTTCTGCCTCTCCCACCCCCTCTCCCTTTCTCCCTCTCTCCCTCACCTCGCTCTCCCTTTCTCCCTCTCTCCCACCCGCCCAACCCCCTCTCTCTTCCTTTCTCCCTCCCTCTCTCTCCCCCTACCCCTCTACTTTAGTTGGTCTCTTGCGTGGAAGTGTGATGCTTTGTATTCGCTTGTAAAGTTTGCCAATGGGTTTGAAACTGCATCTTGTTCACCTCACATGGCGCTGCTGTTGAATTTTCCTCACTATTCTTTTATTTTCGTTTCTAGACTACGATCTGACGTTTTGTTCGTTGTCTTTGACATTTTTTTTCTTCAGGAAGATGTGTCAAATCGTAGTCTGGAATTAAACAATCGGTTTAAGATAACTGGTTCAAAATTCAGGTTTTGGAAAGTCATACATTATCGTAATCAAATAAAACGTTGTTGGTGGACCATAGAGCGGAACACTTAACAGTGGTGCCATCTCACGAGTTTTTAGTTTTTAGACCATTATTGAGGTCCTATATCTCCTTTTCTGGAGCGCTCCGTTATTATTTGCCTACAGTGGGTATCATATGATCACGAGAACCACTTACAAAAATGTTCCATCTCTTTTCATAAAACGATAGGCGAAAGAGACCGAACATATTTGTTAAAAATGTTTATCGAGCTCGTAATGCTATCATTGCAGGTCTTATTTTATTTTGGCTCGTCGTTTTGGCTTGTTGTTTTATTTTGGTTTGTTGTTTTATTTTGGTTTGTTGTTTTATATTGGGGTTGTTGTTTTATATTGGTTCCTTGTTTTTTTTTACTTTGGTTTGTTTAATTGAGTTTTTTTATAAACGATAGATGTGCGTTTAACCAGATGGTAATTGATTATATGGTCTAAGATGTAACACGTACATCTAAAAGATAGGAAGACGATAGTGGAACAAGTTCCGACCCGTCTCCCTTAAGTTGTTTGCCTTGACTTGGTTTTTCTTATTATTTTGGTCTTATTTTAGTTTCATCGGGTATCCATTTCTTTTAATTTTGGTTTGTTATTTTTGATTGGCATTATTTTGTAATTAAATTTGGTTTGTTTCTTATCTATTACTTTAGGTTGTTATTTTATTTTAGTCCGTTATTTTAGTTTGTTATATTTTATTTAGCCTGTTTCTTTACTTGTTTATTTTATCTACTTATTTAGTCAACTTCAGTTATATTAAGAAAGGAGCGTATTTTTTAATTAAAAATTAGTTATAATAAACATCTTTTCAGTTGCTGCTCATTTTGTTAGTTCCATTGCAAGTTCATTCTCACGCTTTTTAATTTCATAAAGCATGAGCATTTGAGCATGCGTTTGGACTGCACTGGATACTTGTACGCGGATACGGATTTTAAACAATGTTATCTTACTAATATTATGAACGCGAAAGTTTGTTCACTATTCTTTTACGCAAAAAGAACTCAACCGATTGCGATGAAACTTGCTATGTAGATAGCTGGAAACTTGAACTGACATAGGCCACTTTTTATCCCGATATTCCCGCAGCATCGGGACTTACGTTGGTGCAGCTAGTATTTCTATCATATAACATTGCAATACCATTGTTATAAGCAATCAATATATTTGTCACCCATCTTGACTAATGTATGTATGCGGAACCCTCGCTACGTGCTTGTAACTTGTACTGAACACTGGTTGTGCCCGCAGGCGCCGACGCCGCCGCCGCGGCCGCCGCTGTCCGCGTCGGATGCGCACGCGCACGTCGCGCATCAGGAGATCCCAGTCGCGTATAATGATAAGGTAATACATTTCTTCTTTTAGCCCGTTAATTTGTCCCACTGTAGGTATGGTCAATTTATGATGATTTGCTCACTGCGCCGACCCCAATTAAAAAAATAATAATCGGGGTTTAGCGGACCCCGGGATTCCAAGAGAGAGGAATGCAACCGGGAACAGACAGACAGACAGAGTTACTTTCGCTCTTGTAATGCTAGTAAGGATTATTATAGTATAGATTATTGCTCCAGTTCCACTTTTCTTCAATAATATATATGCGACAATGTAAATCACATGATTACTGCAAAAAAAAATATATACAAAAAAGTTTGAGTTTCTTGTGTCTTCTTCTCATGTCATGGAGGTCGCGATCCGAAGACATAGTAGAGTAAATTAAATAAATAAAAAATGACATGTCAAAGAGATATCTTGCTAATATCCGAATGAATAAACGTACTTTGATTTTGATTTTGTTTTGAACATCGCTTAGATAAGTGAGAAATGGCCCCACTGTAGGGCAAGTCTCCTTGGGGTTTAAGCAGTAAGACGCGTGACGTGTACACGCGTAGAACGCACACAGCGTTACAGCGATTGTTAAATCCACGTCACGCGAACCGTAGTCTTGCGAGCGTGCGTGTGGCTGTGTGCTGCATTGTACTGCTCTCTCCGGTGTGACAGGTTTAACGCGAGTAAATATAACGTTACGTCACGCAAACGCATGCTACGTTGAATGTGTCTTTTGTCACGTAATAAACAAAAGATTGGTTTCCCCAGGTGGTAGCGTTCCTCCGGCAGCCGAACATAATGTCGATACTCCGCGAGCGTGTTCCGAACGGCGCGGCTGGGGCTCTCCGGGAGAAGGTGAACGCCGTGCGGGTCGAGGGCGGCGCCGCGCTCGCCGGCTACCAGCACGACGTGCAGCTCACGTGCATGCTCAGGTAACGTGCAGTGTACTGTAGGCGGGTGGCGGGTGGCGGTCGGCGGGTGCGGGCACCACCCAGGGAGAAGGTGAACGCCGTGCGGGTCGAGGGCGGCGCCGCGCTCGCCGGCTACCAGCACGACGTGCAGCTCACGTGCATGCTCAGGTAACGTGCAGTGTACTGTAGGCGGGTGGCGGGTGGCGGTCGGCGGGTGCGGGCACCACCCAGGGAGAAGGTGAACGCCGTGCGGGTCGAGGGCGTCGCCGCGCTCGCCGGCTACCAGTACGACGTGCAGCTCACGTGCATGCTCAGGTAACGTGCAGTGTACTGTAGGCGGGTGGCGGTCGGCGGGTGCGGGCACCACCCAGGGAGAAGGTGAACGCCGTGCGGGTCGAGGGCGGCGCCGCGCTCGCCGGCTACCAGCACGACGTGCAGCTCACGTGCATGCTCAGGTAACGTGCAGTGTACTGTAGGCGGGTGGCGGGTGGCGGTCGGCGGGTGCGGGCACCACCCAGGGAGAAGGTGAACGCCGTGCGGGTCGAGGGCGTCGCCGCGCTCGCCGGCTACCAGCACGACGTGCAGCTCACGTGCATGCTCAGGTAACGTGCAGTGTACTGTAGGCGGGTGGCGGTCGGCGGGTGCGGGCACCACCCAGGGAGAAGGTGAACGCCGTGCGGGTCGAGGGCGGCGCCGCGCTCGCCGGCTACCAGCACGACGTGCAGCTCACGTGCATGCTCAGGTAACGTGCAGTGTACTGTAGGCGGGTGGCGGGTGGCGGGTGGCGGTCGGCGGGTGCGGGCACCACCCAGGGAGAAGGTGAACGCCGTGCGGGTCGAGGGCGGCGCCGCGCTCGCCGGCTACCAGCACGACGTGCAGCTCACGTGCATGCTCAGGTAACGTGCAGTGTACTGTAGGCGGGTGGCGGGTGGCGGGTGGCGGTCGGCGGGTGCGGGCACCACCCAGGGAGAAGGTGAACGCCGTGCGGGTGCACGCATCGAGCGGTGCGGGTGTACGCGTGTCAGCTTACGTGTGCACGCAACGGTATTTGCACCTTCTTGCGTAGATACACGCGTTTATTGAAGCAGTTTCAGCTCTTTCAGTTTTCGGCTACATATCGGAACACGGACAAGTCCGCTTGGCGTTACGACTTAATCCCATGGGTGGTAACAAGCCACCTCCCACTATTCCCCCACTAAGAAACGACTTTTTGACGGCTTTTAAGACGGGCATAGGATACTGTAGCCATATTTTTTAAATCAGGATACAAACAATGTTTTTCTACACTAAACCCCTGCAAAAAGCGTATTATTAACTTCCGCCTGGGTTGCCAAGCCTCCACACATCCCAATTAAGATAATTACAAATAAATCATAGTTCTCATATGGTCGAATGCATACGAATAGAGACGCTATTTATCCGGCAATAAATGATTCACACATACATTTTGTCACGATCTGATTCATTTGTCGATTAATAATCTAGGTTTTTCAACTGGCTCATTTAGGAAGCTAATAATTTTCGGTGTCGTGTTACACTAACATTATTTGCAATGCAAAGCTCGTCGGACTAGTGACCTGACATTTGTACCTAAACTAACATGGGAGTTAAGAGGAATGGATATTTACTCTGTTGTCCATACCAACGTAGTCGACTGTTTTCTCTCTGGATAAAGAGATTAGAGCAAAAAAAACTGTTAATTTACCTGCAACAGAAATACATCTGTGAAAATATACCTGTCTAGCTATCACAGTTCATGAGATACAGCCTAGTAATAGACAGACAGATAGACGGAGAGTGGGGTCTTAGTAAAAGGGTCAATTTCTGACCCTTGGGGTACGAAACCCTAAAAAACACCGTAACCAAATGAAGTTAAAGGGTGGAATAGAGGTATTTCTTTTAACCCTCGTTGTATGGAAAATCACAGCTCGACTATAATAAATAATAATAAATAAATTCTGCGAACAACACACAGCGCCATCTAGCCCCGTGGTAAGCGACTAAGCTTGTGTTACGGTGACTAGACAACGGATATAATACTTATATTTATTTTTCTTTTGTAAATACATACATATTATACATAGAAGGACACCCAGACCAGACACAAATATTTATTTTTTAAGCATAAATACTTGCACCCGGCGGGAATCGAACCCGCAACCTCCTGCATTGCAGTCGCGCTCTCGCACGACGCGCCACAGAGGTCGTCAGAGGTCTGACTAGCCCGCAAACAGTCCTCATAACACAAAACAACCTCCAACTGTAATTCAACTGTACAACCACGTAAATTACTATTTACTATTACCACTAATAACCTCGTTCAAGTGTACTTAATTCCATATATTTTATAATCATTTGTTTATTAGTTAGTGTACTTGTGAGGTAATGAGGCAGTATTACGGTCGTCGGAACAAATTATACGTTTTCACCGGACGGATAGTGAATGGCGAATGCTGGTTACGTTATGTCACGGTCAACGGCCGTAGCACAGTTACATCTCAGTTTGTCCCGGTTACATCTAAACCTAGGTTTGACCATTGATGAAGCAGTTTCAAATAAAAACCTTAAGAAACAATTCACACTGGAGCAGAGTCGACGTGTTATATTTTTCCGTTTAAAGCATATTGTTCTATCATTTAAGTCAGGGGTTCCCTAACTTATTTGAGACGCGCCCCTTTCGACCACGAAAAAAAATCGCACCCCCCCATCCTCCAGTCCAGATTATTACGTGCATGGTCATGGCAGATATAGGTTTTATGGCACAAACATATTTGCTCTTATGTCTTTGTCCAGCTAGTGTACACTTATATTATAAAGAGGAAATATTTGTATTTGTGTGTGTTTGTGTGTGCGTGTGTATGTTTGTAATATATAAACTCAAAAACTAATGCGCCGATTGCAAAAAATGTTTTATCATTAGAAAGCTACATTCACCATGAATACTCATAGCCTACTTTTGATCCCGATATTCCCACGGGATCGGGACCTACACGGGTGAAACCGCGAGACCCAGGTAATATGCAATAAAAAAATACATCAGTAATTGCTGAAGATGATTGAAATATCGCCTAACAGTAGTTCTTTAAACAATGCAATGAAATTATTATTATGATAATTTTGACATTTTGAAAATAATAACTCCTTGCTATGAATTATTGATGTTTCTATCAAGTACCAGTACAATTATTACTTTCCCTTGCCTTGTGTGTTGCCAACATAATCTGCACCTTTAATATCTTTGTGTTAGAATTTAAAATTGGGTACCTAGTAATCGAGTTACGAAACAAAATCCGTGACGAAAAAAACATTTAAATTGACTAATCAACTTACAATTTTCAATGAGTAGCTGACTATAGCCATTTTAAGTATGCAAGATTACGCTGTATGCAAGTACTCTTGTTTGGTTAAAAGCGATGTAGCTATGCAAGTACCCACGCATGGAAAAATCAAATGCTATGTCAAAATGGACAATATCTATTTTACTAACTTTTACCATTACCAATGAAAAATGTTATGTTACCACGGAATCGAAACTTACTAATTAAAATTAAGTATCATAGGGATATTGTAGAATTTTTCACTAGCTGCACACACTGGGTCTTAAAACGTTGGTAATAAATTCAACTGTCTAGCTATCACGGTGCATATGAGATACAACGTTCCTACTGACAGACAGATGGACAGACGGACAGCAACCCGTTCCATGACTTCTACGCATATATGTTATAGCGTCCCAAGCTATAACCAGCTAGGGTATGAAGAGATGGGTCCGCTGTTCCGTCCGGCCACCCCGGAGGGCAACCGTGCGGGATCAGTTATAGACAGATCGTGTCCCCAAAACGCTAGTTTCGGTTCTCTGATAAGGGAGAGCTTCCCCGTGCCCAAAACGGCACTACCAGATTGTCCAGACTGGTACCGGAGCAATGAAGCCGCTCACCACTCGTTCCTCGGAAGAGGAGCTAACGACAACCTCGCTGGGGCCGGCGGAGAGGCCACCTACCACATTTCCATGTGTGGTACCGGAGCTGTTAAAGGCACGCTCACTTCCCGGCATGAATCCACATGCCTACCAAGAGCCTATAAATCCTGGACAGACGGACAGTGGAGTCTTAGTAAAAGGCAAATATATATTTTCTCTAAATATAAAAGAAAGTCGTGTTAATTACACTATTTAAAACTCAAGAACGGCTGATCCGATTTAGCTGAAAATTGGTGGGTTGGAGGTAGCTTAGAACCAGGAGGTGGACATATGATACCGTAAATCCCGCGTGATCGGGTTTCGCTTACGCAGGTGAAACCGCGGGGTTATACATACGAGTATTATTATATTCGGCAGTATTACATTGACTCTTTTTCCCAAACATAATAACAGCCTGCGTTCTCCATACATAGGTCTATTCAAACCACGTAAACAATGTTATACAATAAAGTAGAATGTAACGGAGACGCGGAGTGAGATAACAAGTAACGGTTGCCTCCGCCCTTCGCATATTAAGACAGGAGAAGGCCGCGATGATTCACTGTTCAACTCTTTGATATACTATACTATACAATACACTCTGTATCAAAACACTTCTATACGTAGGTACTTCGTTTTTAGGGTTCTGTACCCCAAGGGTAAAAACGGGACCCTATTATTGAGACTTCGTTGTCTGTCCGTCTGTCACCAGGCTGTATCTCATGAACCGTAATAGCTATTTAGCGGTTGAAATTTTCACAGATAATGTATTTCAGTTGCCGCTATAACAACAAATACTAAAAACAATATAAAACAAATATTTAGGCGGGGCTCTCAAACAACAAACGTGATTTTTGACGTAAAAAACTCAACGATACCGCGATGTATTTTACCACTAGCGCCATCTAGTGATGGGATGATAGACTTAACGTTTGCTTTGCATTCACGGGTTGGTTGGTGTAGTGTCCATCTTAGGGTTCCGTATCCAATTGTGATAGTGGTACGGAACCCTTCGTGTAGCTCTAATTCGTACTTGGCCGTTTTTTAATTGTAGACTACGATTTGACACATGCTCCCAAAGAACAAATATCAAATACAAACAACCAAAACGTCAGATTAGTCTTATATGTTCATACTAGCTGGGGCCCGCGGTTTTACCCACGTAAGTCCCGATCCCGTGGCAATTTCGATAAACCCTTTCTTATCGGATCGGTATCACTGGTGATTATCACGTTACGCCAAAGCAGCAATGTATAGCATAGTGCCTATCAAACTCAATTGCCAACGAGATACATATTAATCCGAATACCTATTTCAAGTAAGTAGGTTTATAACTCACGTTACATGCCAATAAATCAACAGAACGACATACCGTCCGCGTCGGTTCCACTAAAACTCAAGCACAGCAAGTGGATCCGGTTGAAGAGCGTACTTGTTATAAATAACAACCCGTAGACAAGCACAAGTGCCCTGTAAAGTGAATGGCATAAGTACTCTGCTGATTGATACAGATATTCGCATAAATCAGGGGTTCCCAAAGTGGGCGATAACGCCCCCTTGTGGGCGCTACAGGCCCAATGGGGGGCGGTAAGATACCCAGAAAAAAAACGTGTGGCACTCGGGGACTGCCGCGGTAAAACTATTGCATAGCATTTTTTATCAACTTATGCAATTATAATTATTTATTTGTTTTGTACCATGTTGCCATGGTAGGCGGAGTGGGGGTGTTAGGTTTTTTTTTCGTTACGGAGTTTCTTGATTCGGTGGCCGCGCTCAAAGCCCGCGATAAAAGCTATGCAATAGCTTAAAAATGTAGGCGTTATGTAATTTCATCCTGGAGAACTCTTAGAGACCGATTGAACTCTACTCAACTAATCGTAATTAATATTACTTGAGTAGGGAATCTCCTAAGATTACCTACTCAAAATAACTCGGTTCGATATTGCTCTTCGAGTAGTAGATGTTTTAACAAGTTTTTGTTAAATAACCTGATTTGTGCATTCCTGTATGAAACGGTAGGGTTCTCATGTAGATGAAAAAATGGGGGGCGTTGAAAGATTATTTACTCTCAAAGTGGGTAGTAGACAAAATAAGTTTGGGAACCCCTGCCATAAATTGAGAACGGAAATGTAAATAACACCTCGCGATTATAATGACTAGGTTAGGTAGGTAGTGCGTGCACGCAATGGTTTGATTTAAAATGGATTTTTGGTAGTTAACAGTTATAAAGGCTAATGTTGTTGGAAAAAATGTTTTATTGTTTAATGTAAAGAAAATAATAGATTTTTTTACGCCAATAAGTATAGGATATTTTGATTTTTATTATTACCCACTAATTATTATGTCATTATAGCGCCTCGTCTAATTTATTTACCATGTAGGCGGGGTGTTTTTTGACATAAGACGACTTTCATCCAAAATCTAAACTAGGTATATGAAATTAAACAATGCAATGCAGGAGGTTGCGGGTTCGATTCCCGCCGGGTGCAAGTATTTATGCTTATAAATAAATATTTGTGTCTGGTCTGGTTGTCCCTCTATGTATAATAATATGTATGTATTTACAAAAGAAAAATAAATATAAGTATTATATCCGTTGTCTAGTCACCGTAACACAAGCTTAGTCGCTTACCACGGGGCTAGATGGCGCTGTGTGTTGTTCACAGAATTTATTTTATTTTAAACGACCTTTTGCTTACGAGTAAAAGAGGTCTGGAAAGGTCTGGGTTTCTGGAAAAGTCTAGCCTGGGAAAGTCAATCCTGTCTTTAATTTTTAAGTCTTTAAAAAAAACTATATTCTGTTTACGCGACGCGAAAAAATGAGTTTTAATTCATATGAACATCACGAAAACCGAAAAAAAAGTATCTTGACTTTACCTCTTTATGACAATACTAGTAATAGATTATTTACCTACATTTGTAGTGTCGCCCATTCCATTAGCCAATTACCAAACACCAATATTACACCACGGCTTGTCAAATAAGTCGGCTGTACATAATACAGTAACATTTTAACTTCGCAGTTCAAATACCGCTGTGTGTTAACAATACTGTATTTACAATTGACTACTTTAAACTAACCGAATCGCAAGGTCTCTCCTGCCCAATTAGGACGTCAATGACAGATATTTGTGTATATTCGCATTATTGTTAGGGTTCCCTACCTAAAGGGTAAAAACGGAGCCCTTTTACTTAGACAATGAAGTCTTAGTGAAAGAACGGACGCTAAAACCTAAAAATTAGTTTAATCCGGTAGCATTATGTGATGTACAAAATACAAGTTATCCATTAAATTTGTCCCGATACTTCCGACCATCTGGCCCTACTGAAAATGTCTAGTTCATTGTAAGACAACCATGATGCAACCCCTAACAGGTGCATACTAAATACGATGATAAACACTTTAAGTCACGTTTTATCCCTGTTTTTTTTCGTGGGAAATATTCGTCCTTAGCATTTGTTGTTGCCATTGCGTTGTGATTTAAGGGCAAATTGTTCTCGTTTATTATCTTCACGCAATTTTGTCTGCGTACATAATTTAAAGATGATAAAATAAGTTGAAATACCTTTAAGGCCGGGTCAAACCAAACGCGTGAGAAGTCACGCGTGCACGTACGCATGCGCATACGCAAGGCATTACAAAGCCTTTGCGGCGCGCACGCATACTCGCGTACAAGCACGTCACGCATCTTGTGGTCCATCTCTCTTTCTGTTTCATACAATGTAGAACGAAGAGGGGAGACTCGGACTAGCACGCCATTTTAATTATTTTAAAATTCTACGAGATTTAAATCTACAACATAACTTTAGGCAAAAAAGGCGTTATGAGTCTCATCCGAAGCTTTAGTTGACAGATCTAACGTTTTTACTAATCATAAAAATTAATTAACTTTACTTCCAAGAACGAATAGCCCAATAAGATTAGGTACGAAAATACTTCGTCCCAATATGCTTCGGTAGTATTTCGTTCCACAAAATATGATTTAGCGTATCGTTATTTATTTGTAATATTGTGAACATTTGTTATGTGACTGAATGAATGTCTTTGTCAAGTTCTGATTTATGATTGTCGTTAAACTTGTTTGTAGACAGCACCTAATCATTTATTTTGTTGTACATAACTACATAGTAGCTAATAAGTTTTGAGAAGAGTTAAAATATCTGTCGATAGTAGGTATGTATTTTATACTAGCTTTGTCCCGGTGGTTTAGAAGACATGTAGTTTCCTTGGGAGTACCAGTATAAGAAGTATCCAATGTATTAATCCAGGTTATAAACTACTAGTTTGCCAAGCCATATCCGTTCAATAGTTTTAGCGTGACTGAGACACAAACGTTGTAGAACAACATAGACTGTTACAAACAACATAGGTTTTTTCTGTTTTTCAGCGATGCTGGATGCTAAATGTAACGCGGTTAAACCTGGAAAATGGGTTTTTAATTTTAAACTCTTGCTTTAAAGTAGGATTGTATTATTACCTCAATTTTTCGACTATGTTACAACAGTCTTGATCGCCAGAGGACAATAGTACTAATCGTAATTTTGATACTATTACTCTGTTCAAAAGATTATTAATTAGTTAAAGAAAACTGTAAACGAAATCTGACTGTACCTATCAGAGTCGATTCATTGCCTTTCTAGTTGAGAAAAAAAAACAATATGTCCATAAAATGCAAATATAATTCAGACTAATTGTTTCCCTCGCTTTGTTAATTGTTATATTTTGCAGTAATTAGGTAACATTTGCGATGAAAGTGTTTCGCGAACTCTCACTCGATAGCCAGCGCCTAGTGCGTAGCGGTCGACAGACCGTAAACACTTCTTAAGATTATGTGTGTGGATGTACTATCAACAACAAAAGTGGCTACCTACCGTAAGGTCTAATTTCGCTCTCAAGGTAATTTAGATTCACTTGGTAAAGATACCTATGGCTTTGTTGTTAATAGTTACCCACCTACCTACTACCATTATCTGCTTGCGTGCGAATTAAGATTCACGATAATTGTCACTCATTTGATATTTATAGCTAAACTTTTATCAATGTATAAATAAGCTTATTCGACGCTAGGCGCTCGGTTCAAACGAATCTTTCGGCCACTTTTGTTGCTGACAGTACATTCTTGTGTGAAATGATGGGAGCTTTAATATGTGGGTTATATCTTTAATAACACATCTAACAATGGAAAAGAAAATAGTTAATTGCTAGGAACCAGTAATTACGTATATATGTGACTTTGTTTAAAATGTTGTCGCTAATATCAATCTTCTGCACTGATATTGTGAAGAAGTATTTAGACCGATTTTGATAATGCTTTTACAAACGGAAAGCACCCGTGTAAGTCTCTAACCCGTGGGAACATCGGGATCAAAAGTAGCCTTCTCGATAATGTAGCTTTCTAAATTGGTAAAAGAAATTTTGAAATCGGTCTAGTAGTTTCGGAGCCAATAGGCTCAGAAACAAACATAGCCATTTTAGTTTCGGAGCTAAAAGACTCTGAAGCTATTGCACTGACTTCCAATTTTTTTAAAAAAAATTAAAAGATAAAGAAGTATCCCAATAAATCTTTCCTCTTTATAATATTAGTATAGGTGTATAAGTAGATTAATTAACAGCTGCATGAACTGAACCGTTTGTCTTTTCCTGTGACATGAAGTTTCAAAGGTTTCAAAACTAAATCACAGAAAACGTATAACAACAGAACGGTGTTATACGTATAATACGGAATAAAACTGCTAAACTACACAATACTTTAATTATTAATTCTCGTCATATCTCTAATCCAATTACATATTCTGCGTAAACCATTATAGTCCAGGTGCAGAGACCATAACTTGAATCGATAGGAACATTTATAATTACCTGGAAATTGCCTGGAAACTATGGATTTGTGAAACTTCCATTGATTTGCATTTGTCTTGCCCTTATACGCACGTCTGCATGTTTGCATTGAAATAAGTCGATTAACGGTCCTATTACCTATTGTAATCTAGGCAATGAATCATTTAATTGCGATGTTTATAGAGTGCGTTCTATTGCGTTAATATTCTGTCTCTTAAGAGGACAGTCTACCAACTCTTTCGCTATATAAACTTTACAAATGTCGACTGTTTCCTTTCTGGACAAAGACATTTGAGAAAATATGTTTATACTTACCATAAATCCTAAATCAGCCATGACCCAATCAAAACGCAGGGGGGAACTGCGTTTTGATTTTATAGTTTTAAAAGTTTTATAAAAACAAAAGGGGGCATGGTCGTGGCAGATATAGGTTTTTTTGGCATAAACATAATATTTGCTCTAATGTCTTTATTCTTTATACAAGGAGGAAGCAGTCTACTGCGATTGTACGGAGAACGAGGTGTCGTTTCGTAGCAATTTCTAAGTATACGCGACTACAATTTTTGAAGTTGCAGGTACGTTTCCTTAAAATATACCTTGAATCATGTGAAGTTTTTTCTCACTTACCACTTATACCTACCTACTTAAAAATACAAATTACAATGATGATCTCATATGAGACGATTATGACGCAGAATTAATTATTTGTGATTTGTAATGCAATTTTATTTAATTTACCTAGTTATAATATTATGTATTATGTCATTTTTATTTAGGGTTCCGTACCTAAAGGTAAAAACGGGACCCTATTACTGAGACTTCGCTGTTATGAAACTACAATTGACTTAAAGTCAAGTTTTGTATGCAACTTACTGATACGCCAAAAAAATATTGATTTTCCTTGTTTGGAATGTTATTTATTATTTTTAAATAAGAAAAAATATTGTTTAAGAACTACAGTTAGTGACTACTACGCGAACAAGATTTTAGGCTCCAGTTGAAAGTCTCACAAATGCGCTGACATGTTAGAAGTGATATACTTATTTATCAAACATAATATTCCATATGCCTCTCGCGAAATTTAAAATATAAAAAGCCACTACAGCGCCGACAATATTGTTACGTCTGTCGTAAAAGTTAAATTACAACGCCCTCAGCTAAAATGAAGACGATGCATGACGATCTAAACGTCAAAAGCATTATTGAGTTTGTGGTAGCGTTACCACAGTGGCCGTTTCCAACTGTTTTCCTTCTGATGTCAAATCTACTGTTAAGGGACCAGCCTACCTTGTCTTTTCTCCATACAAACTTTACAAAAGTAGTAGACTTTTCCTCCCTGGATAAAGATATTCGAAAAAATATGTTTATGCCATAAGTCCTATATCAGACATGACCTGTTTTGTCTTTTTAATTTCTTAATATTTCTGAATTTTATTTCTATATTTTAATAAGAAAATGAAAAAAATAACAAAACGTAGGGGCATAGTCATGGCAGATATAGGTTTTTATGGCATAAACATATTTGCTCTAATGTCTTTAGCCAGGAAGGAAACAGTCGACTACGTTTGTATGGAGAATGGGTTGAGATCAATGCGCAAATTGTCTTTGGTCGACGCCAAAGGTCTATCTATGAAAACTACGCTATGTTTTTAATGCTGCGTAGTATTCCAAAACTTGATTTCAAATCAAAATTCGGGCGCACAGTTACTGGTCTCAGAATCAAAGGCCCTAATCATTATCCGAAATACGAGGTAAGGTCACTTTACAACAAATTACGGACTACCGAATATCCTGCTTTAATTTGAGGGTCACTCAAGAAACACGCATGGGATTTACTTACCACGGGAAAATAGAATTATATTTTTTAAGTTTAAATTGAATTAAAAAAAGAGTCTTAATATGCTTAATTTTTTTTTTTATAAGTATGCTTTGATTTTTTTTAAAACAAGGTTATGCATACGTCAACGTATTATTTTTTTACGTTAAAAGAAATACCTAAAGGAATAAAGGAATACTTTACAATGTATTTTCATACAAAATTACTGGTGCGTTGTAATGTTCCAAATTAAAAAAATGCTCCAGCAGTGGGTTTTCATACACCATTGCTGGTGCGTTGTTTTTCGATCGAAATTTCGACTTTAAAGACAATATTTCCATGCATGATTGAGAGAAATATAGTTAATTGCTTCAACTAAGACTACAAACTAATTTTATGTTTATTGTTGTATAATATACTTAAAAAAAATTCAATTGCTTCCTAAATATAAACTTGGTTGTAATAAAATGAACTGCAATAGATATAAAATTTAATTCGTCGATTAACTATTTGGTAGGTACTTAGGTAACTATGTGTTAGATAAATTACCATTTGCCTGTCTGTCTACTTGGAATTAATCAAATTACATATATTATCTCCACAAACATTGTTTGTTCGCGTCTGCATCTTATTATAACGCCGTATTTGATATTTTGATAATAACGAACTTAACTGTATAAGGAGTATACACAATAAATGTATTTATGTGTGACTAGCGACATGCCCAGACTTCGCACGGGTGCATAAAGCTCAAACTACACGATGACACTACTTTTGATCAAAAAAGAAATATTACCTTTGTGTGAAATATAAAAATTTGTGATATAGATACCTTTGTGAGTGTGCATGACTTTACCTAAAACAGCCCACAAATTCGTTCATGTGTGCTGTAATAGTTGAGGTCGGTTTTAGTCAAAGTGTAAGTGTCACTGTGTATTTTGAACTTTACTGTACAGTACATTCGCACTTCGCATCACTTGCCATATAATATAACAGACGAAATTAGGAACGGAAAATATTTATTAAAAAAAAGAAATTATCTAATAGTTTACTGAAATCCGTTGGATGAATAACTTAAAAGAACTTCGCAAAAATAAAAGCGGTAAATATCCCGTTTTTATTAAATACATTTCTTAAAGGACTTTACTGAGAAACGGACAGACGTAAACCGCGTTATTCTAATTAGAGATGATTTATAGTTCCTTTGTTCGTCACGAAATCCTTATTCACCTCAAGTTAATTCTGGTAATTAATTTTGTTTAACTATCATTTTAGTAAGTTAGATACTTATTTATTACATTGTAAGTTTGTAGCTTGCATGAGTTGATCTCTCCTTAATGTCAATGTTGAGTTTATTTGACACTAGCTGTGCCCTGCTGGTTAACCGGTGTAGTTTCCGAGAATATTTGGTTGAAAACATCCTATGTGTCCTATGTACATTTGACGGCCTCTGTGGGGCGCGTCGGGCGAAGGCCCAACTGCAATGCAGAAGGTTTATTCCACTTTGACTTTGATTTCAGTCGACAAAGTAGTGTCCTCAAATCACCTTGGAATCATATCACCCAGGTGATTTCAGTCGACATAAGTAGTGTCCTATGATCACCTTGGAATTAAATCACCCAGGTGATCAAAAGCGACTTTTTATTTTCGTGTAGTGGACTTTTATCACCTACTAAACCATGCTAATAAAAACTTTTAAATTAACACACAACTTAATATTACTTACTTAATTAGACCTACAAGAAACGAAAAAATTGTTGCTTTTGTTTTATGACGCTATGTTTTTAAATATTTTCGATTAAAGCATTTTGTGGATGACATATCTACACTTATATTATAAAAAGAAAGGTTTGTATTTTTGTGTGTGTGTGTGTGTCTGTATGCTTGTAACGAATAAACTCAAAAACTACTCGACTGATTTCAAAAATTCTTTCACCAACAGAAAGCTACATTCACCCTGAGTAACATAGGCCAATTTTGATCTCGATATTCTTACGAGTGTGGAGCGAGTGTCACCAAACGACAAACTTATTTAGAAGGGTGGCACCACAAGATAAACGCCTCTGTACTTTGTCGTAAGGCTAATATTATTCATTTACTTAATGCGTTGAAAAAAGACGCATTATTTTATGAGCTGCGTTTAAAACAAAATTTAAATATTGATTATGGTGAGTGTTCTTCCACATCGAAAACGACTCCTGCAAAAGACCGCAAAATATTTATAGAAGACTGTCAAATGGAACTAGTTAATGGTCACATTTCTATTGGCCATTTTCTCGAAAAGTTGTGATGATTTTCAAAGCTTTATTTTATTTTGTTTGTACCCACAGTTAATAATTGTTCTTTTTATGGTTCCGTACTACAAAGGTTAAAAGAAACCCTTATATTGTAACTTTTTTGTTTATGTTGAGACATTATAATATCACACAAACAATACTATTTAAACTAATAGACCCAGTGACTTAAAGTAATGTTTACAAATTGTGTAATTAACATTAAACTGATTGAAATATTATGTTGTGTGTTAATTTGAAAGTTTTTATTAGCATGGTTTAGTAGGTGATAAAAGTCCACTACAGGAAAATAAAAAGTCGACTTTGATCACCTGGGTGATTTAATTCCAAGGTGATCATAGGACACTACTTATGTCGACTGAAATCACCTGGGTGATATCACCTGGGTGATATGATTCCAAGGTGATTTGAGGACACTACTTTGTCAACTGAAATCACCCAGGTGATCAAAGTGGAATAAACCATGCAGAAGGTTGCGCCGGGCACAATTAGTTATTCTTAAAAATAAATATTTGTTTCCGGGCTGGGTGTTTTCTATGTAACAATTGTATACGTGTTTACAAAAACGTATAATATGTAGTATATCAGTTGTCTAGTACCCATAGAAGCCTAGTGCTTAGCTTGGGGCTAGATTGAGCTGTGTGTAACGTCGTGCAATATTTATTTATATAATTAAATTGTGTTTGTGTCAAATTTCACCCCGATTTTTACAGCCGTGTTTGCGTGAGCTACTCACAAACATCTAAACTTACGCATTTACAATATAAGTAAAATTCTTCCGTTTAAAGTTTTATATTTCATACGAAACTCACATAAAAACTCATTTTTATACTTGCATTTATGTTGTAGAAGCCCATAACAGTTTATATCTAATTCATTATAGGTTACATGTCTGTCTGTACAGTGTTGTGGACCGTATTTGTTCTGTAATTTCCGAAATTATAGGTGTCTAGTTTATTGTACGATATCTCACGATGCGGTGGAGTTTAGCCACTTAGCCAGCTTGTGTGGGCGTGAGAACTAATCAGTAATTTAACGTCGCCTTAAGAAAATGCAATAAAATATATTATACAACTAGTTGAGTCCCGCGGTTGTGCCCGCGTAAGTCCCGATCCCGCTGGAATATCGGGATAAAAAGTAGCCTAAGTGTTATTCCAGGTCTCCAGCTATCTACATACCAGTTTTATGGTAATCGGTTCAACGGTTTTTACGTGATTGAGTAACAAACACACACATAAGTACATACTCACACACTTTCAGCTTTATAATATTGGTAGGATATATGTATGTAGGAAGATCTTCTTGATACGGAGACGGATAAAGAAGACCTGCAGGTTGTTTGTGATAGAATACCTTAAGAAACAGTTTACTTGTTCAAGTTACGAACCTATTAATGGTGTAAAATGATAGAAATCAAATCGATAGTTCGATGGAGAGAAGTATCTAATAAGAATAATTCGATTAATATCTCGTGCTGTCAAGGTAATAGTTATTGATTATTTTTTAATTATAGCAATTATCGTATTCTCAGCTTGCGTGTTCAGAAATAATGTAATCGAATTTAATAATTAGGTTCTAGAATTAAGAATGCACACCTACCTGGCTAACCCTTAACCTTAAATACAGCCGCAAAATATATGTTCCTGCCTTTAGGTGCTCGAATTTTTTGGGATTTTGCAGTTACTAATCACGCAGCGAGGCAAGCAACGAGGCATTTTATTAGTTTTTACGTATGTCCGACAACTATTGACGCGCGGACTGCCAGTTAGCGCCGACAACCGTTTTGTCAGGGTTTTTCACGTTTTTCTGACACGCGAAGGATATGAATTCGCGTGGTCTAGCTATGTCTGTGGGATTCCTACTCGTTCTCCATACAAACGTACTCGACGGTTTCCTTCCTGGATAAAGACATTAGAGCAAATAATATTAAAAAAAAACTCATGGCATTGTTTGTTGATACTTGGTCTTATTATGCTCGATTTAAATAATCGAACAATAACTCGAATGCAGTTTTATTGTAAGTAAGAACGGGTAAATGAAATAGATAGATACCCACTAATAAATTTGTTTGAAGGTCTCTGAAGATCTTTAATACTATAAATGTTTCTATTTAACTTAATGTACCTACTTTTTATCAATTTTAGAACATATTTTTGTGCTATTATTGTACTGATAATCTCACCTACATACAGTGCCACCGACTTATTTGTTATGTAAGCTGAAGTCGGGCGGCTAAACGACATACAATCTCGATCTACCCAGTAAAACTGCCCGACTTCAGATTGTCGGTACGGTCGAATTAAAATAAATAAATAAATAAAAATTCACTTATTTACCACCAATTAAATAAATACAAAGACTTAGTTCGAATTGAGAACCTTCTCCTTTTCTGCAAATGCAAAATGCAGCCAATGTTAACCCTCCTAAGTTCAAATAGAACTGTGGTTAAACTAAACAACTTGAACAACTTGAGTTATTATTGTTGGGGCAGTACTGGACTTGATAGATGGAAACCTTCATGTTCTTCTAACTCAACATATCAAGTTGATTTCCGTTTTAAGCTTAATCAAATCTAATTGAGTCTGATCATGTCCTCAAGGGCTTTCGCAAGTCTTGATTGCGAGCTATAGGGGTAACGACGTTTGCGCTCGCGCACGCGATGCGGGCATTTGCATACAATCGCTCTTTCGACGATTTATTCCAAGTTTAACCCACTTGTCCGGTCTATCTTTTATAAGCTTCAATTCAATTTCATCAACACAACTAACACTTTAATTTATTAAATTAATAAATGGAGAAACGCTAATCCTACTAATATAGTACGATTGCGATGACATTTGGTATGCAGATATGTAGCTGGAAATCTGGATTAACACATAGGCTACTTTTTATCCCAATATTCTCGCGGAATCGGGACCTTCGCGGGTGAAACCGCGTGGCGCTGCTTATGGAGTAAAATATAACCCTTGCAGCGGGGTAAAAAGCATACCTACTATCCATCCGTTACAGACTGATTTTGTAACGGATTGAAAAAGGGCCTTTGTGGCGCGTCACGCGAACCCCTTTCTCCGACGCAGAAGGTTGCGAAATCGATTCCCGCCGTATAATTTATCCTACATATAATTTATCCTCACCATAAATGTGTGTTTTTAGTTCTAAGTGGTTCCTATACGTGTCATATGAATGTATTTACAACAAAAATTGTGTTATTTATTACATAGTGTATCCGTTGTCTAGTGCCCATAAAACAAGCCTAGAGTTGCTTAGTTTGGGGCTAGAATCTAGTTTGCGCTGTTCTGCAATTTTTTTTCTTACTATTTCTTAGTTTTGGCCTTTCTGCCAGCAATATAAGGCAATTTGGGCCAGAATCACGTGTATAAGTGTTCCAAAATATTTGAGACGACATCAGCTAATAAATTTGTTTACGACTTCTTGTCAACACTGAAGAGGGTTTTATTGAAAAGGTTAAATTATGATGTCATATAAATAACCAAAACCCCTTAGTGTGAATCATAAATGCCATACATTTCAGCTCAAAGAGCGTGGAAATTGGTAATCATGTTTAGTTATTGTTCGACTTGGTAATTTTTGCCTTTCGTCTTTTTTTGCATGGTTAATTACATGATCGTTATTGTAACAATTGCCTTGTTAAAATTTGAGATAATATTGTAGTTTTAAGTGTTATTTATTCCATTAAAAAATAAGTCAATCCTATCCTATCATATTCCTCTTTCCTATTCATATTATCAACGCGAATGTTTGCAAGTATGTATGTGAATTTGTTACTCCTTCACGCAAAAACTACTGAACCGGTTGCGATAAAACTTGGAATATAGATAGCTGGAGATTTCGAATAATACATACTTTTTCCCGACATTCTTAAGGGATCGGGGCTTACGCAGACGCAGGTGAAACCGCGGAACTCTGCTAGTTGATATTTTATACGTCAAAGTTTTTGTGTACCTATATAAGTATTTTGGTTACTCCTTCACGCAAAGAATACTGAACCGATTGCGATGAAACTTGGTATGCGGATAGTTGAAGATCGCTTACTCTTGTAATATGAAGAAAATGTGAAAATTGAGATTTAATATTACTTCTTTGTAAATATTACACTACACTATTATACACAGTATTATACTATAACATTTGATATTATGTTTATTTATACCTTCAATAAAAAAAATACGTAAAAAAAGATTGGTATAATATTATAATTGATTAAATCAACGATTGTTTACGTCAAATTACCGAGAAGTCCTCACCATTGTTCGAAGTACCTCCGATTATCAAGTCTCATCCATTATGGAGGAGAATCGCTCTTGCTTGATGGATTTTGTCTTTTTGTAATCATCACGAAGCTAAGTCGTACTTGTTGACTGTTCCATTGCCAATACTATGTAATAAAACAAATACAGAACGTTGCACACATCGCCATCTAGCCCCAAACTAAGTTACTAGGCTTGTACTATGGACGACGGATATACTTATTATACTATTTGTAAATACATAATATACAATTTATACATAAAGACATACCATATCCAGAAACAAACAATTATGGATCTTTATAGATTTTTTGCTGTAAATAAAGTAGGTACTATATACCGTAAGATTTTAGACTATATGCCCGTGCTAAGCTAGAGCACTAAGATAGAGTAACTAAGACGTTTTCACTATTAATATTATTAAATAACGGGGTATTTACCATTTTTAAATTTGTTTTTGACAGAACTCGATATTTTGCCAGTAACGCCTGTTCACGAGGGTCTTTATATATTTTTCCGAATTCTTAGTTTTTCTCGAAGATTTTCTCTTCTCTTTTTTCAATTTACGGTAAAGTTGCAAGAAATTACTCACACTTTAAAAGCTTTAGCGAAACTTTCCAAAAACGGTTGAACCGTACACTAACAATGCTGAGGCATTGTTGAGACGCTTTTAGTTATAGAATACGAGCTCAGAACGTTTTGCTACTTCAGTATATTTGTAACAAAGGATTCTGCGTCTCACTGAAAACAGTTATCCTTCACGCTGCGTGTGTGCGGACCAGAATGAATCACTTTGTTTTGCTGTTTAAAGTAAATTGGTCCGAGATTTATAGTGTCTTACTAGCTAGACGTAGACGACCTCTGTGGCGCGTCGGGCGAATACTCGATTGGTATGCTGAAGGTTGCGGGTTCAGATCTTGTCGGGAACAAGTATTCGTACTTAAAAATATAAATATATGTACAAACAAAGCTATCATCTTTATAATATTAGTATAGATTTAGTTACCAGCTCTACCCTGATTTTACACTCATAAATGCCGATCCTGTGAAAATTTCGGGATAAAAAGTAACCAATATGTAGGAATTTAAACTGATATACTTATTAGAAATAGATATTTTTTATTTTAATGTTAGATGGGTATACGTAAACTTTTTAACCTAACATGTTTTGACATTTCCAACAATATCCATCCAGCATTTTTAATCTCTTTGAAAATTACGTTAGGAAGTGTGACACCTAAAGAAACTTTCTTATGATCATGATCAGTTGAATAGTTAATAGTGATCATGATCACTGATCATAAAAGGATATACAGAAGGTCATTGTATTAGTAGTCAGGGACAAAGAGATGCGCTGCGTTGGTCTTAGGACTCTATTTTAGCACGCGCGCTGCTCTCTCACCGAACACATATTGAATATATCAATACTGCGCGTGCGCCTGCGCAGTTATTTCAGTAACTCCAGATCAAACACACAGACATATTATTTTATTTTCATTTTAAGAGCTGTGGAGGTATTAATGTATTATTTTGATTTGTTTCAGGTAATTTTTTATTTCAACATTCAACATTTGATAAATGGCAAAAGGCGAGACATTAAAGGTAGGTAAGTATTTATATTTATAATTTAATAAAACTGGTCATTGTCTGAATTTAAATTAATTATTTTTTACAATAACAGTTGATAAATTCGTGAATTGTTCTCTCTACTTAAGTTTTAATCGTGTAGATTTTATACAAAAGAGTTATTGTTCAGATTTAAATTAGATTTCTCACGTGACTGGAGCGACGACGCACGGTGACGTGGGTTTTGTTCATTTACATCTCGGGGGTTAAGTCTCGAGGTACCTAATTACTTGATAGGTTTCATTAACTTTAGCAAATATAACTACAGTAAATAACGCTACTGAAAATAAACCTGTGCGTTTTCGATGTACTAGCTGTTATTTCCGATTTCACCCGTATTCTGTCTACGTGTGTGTCAAATGTTTTAACTAGGTAACTTAATTAGGTACGTAGTTATAGAACACACTGGTTTTGATAATTGTACATTACGTAGGCGCGTTTCGAAATCATCCTAAATGACATAATAAGACGATTCACAGTGACTATGTGAATGTGTTCTATTCATCTTAGGCCGCTTTGAATACGTTTTCGTCCGAATTTCATTTGTGCACTAAGGTTCGAAGACGTACGAACAATTCTAATATTATCAAACACTATGAAAGCAGACTGCATACGAATTAGTCGTACCTACCTTTACTGTTTCGTATGCTGTCTGCGGGATTGTTCGTACGTCTTCATACGTTAGCGCAGGAATGAAATTCGGACGAAAACGTATCCAAATTGCGACCGGCCTTAGAGTTTCTATAAGGGACGTAGAAAGTGAAATGAATTTAAACGCTAAATTTTGAGTTAACCAACAAAACATACTAACCGTTTTACCTACGCTTCCTAAATGTCATAGGTGAACCGCGAGCCACGTGACACGGCTTCCCATCTCTTCGTTCGATATGAATCCCATTTACATTTCACTGAATTTCTATTTATACACTCTTTGATCACAGAGTGGAAGTCGGAATACACCCGACTCGTTGATATTCTATCCTTAGATGAAAACCAAAATAGTAGATACGGTATATTCTAACATTGCGTATTCAAAAATGAGCTAGAAACACCTACATGCATTTTCATAAAATTATTGTATTTAATAACATTTGTCTTTAAGAATGATTCAGGCATTTGTAAATAAGCAAAATGGCATTCTTATGGATTTCAAAAAGATAATCGCAGTGTGACAGCACGTGCTCACGCGGCAACGGTTCGACATACGACTGAGGCTAGTGCGTCAGCTAGACGCAGTTTTATCGTCTAATTTTCCGAGACTAGGTAACGTATCTGCTGTTTTTTGTTTTCATCTAAG
This sequence comes from Idaea biselata, assembly GCA_958496205.1. NCBI lineage: Eukaryota > Metazoa > Arthropoda > Insecta > Lepidoptera > Geometridae > Idaea > Idaea biselata. The sequence continues at coordinate 2,453,439 of OY292398.1, read as the reverse complement.
ATTCTATCGGAATATCTTGCCTTTGTTTCGATTCGAATGATCTGTTGTTTTCGTAACTATCCCAATATTTACGAGACGGAGATTCCTCGAATTGTTTTAAATTTATTAGGTATTTATTAGAAAACTTGGCCGTTGCCGTTAGTGAGTTCAAAGAATTATGTTTAACTTACTTCGGGCCGCGGTTTTGACTGTTCTTGCCCTGTGAAAATTTACGAGACATATTTACATTTTTGCCCGGATCTTGTGTCTAGCACCTAAGGCTATTGTAATATAGTAGAAACGTCGAGAGAGAGAGTCGAGAGCATTAAAAAAAACAATACGCGAATAATACCCGGGAAAAATGTAAATGTGAGTACAAATCTATTATTACTATTATAAAGCCGAAGAGTTTGTTTTTTTGTTTGTTTGTTTGATCGCGCTAATCTCAGGAACCACTGGTCCGATTTGAACAATTCTTTCGGTGTTGGATAGTCCATTTATTGAGGAAGGCTATAGGCTACTTTTGATCCCGATATTCCCACGGGATCGGGACTTATGCGGGTGAAACCGCGGGGAGCTGCTATTTTGTATAAGCGGAAGAGCACACCATTAAAAAAAACCGCGAAATCTGTTATTTTTCTGTTTATTTCAAGTTCTATTTGATCCATCAATCCATCGTAAAAAAAATCACAAACTTCTCAAAAAGTTCTCAAAAGATAATCAGTATATTCATTACTTCTTACTAACGTAAAGACAGAACAGACTTTATCTTCGATTTTATTTGCTTCTCTGTGCATATTTTTTTACCATCTCTTAATTATGTACCATCCATCAGTCCTAGAATAATGTTCAGACGTTAACCATCAATATTATAATGAGTTTGAATGTTTGTGTGTAAATGTTTCCGTAACCAGTATTCAGGTCTAGTGAAGAGCTTTCCGAGCTATTTCCGTAGCGCTGTCGTTTCACAAAAAGCTATTTTATAGGCCAGCGGAACCTTGGCACAGTTGTGACCTACTGGTTTTAATCTGGCCGCCGTCGCCCTTTGCAAACTTTGCTATCTAGTCATTTTAAGTATTAGGATGGTACTGACTGTAATTAGGAGGGAACGAAACGAAAATTGAAAAGATTTTTGTTTTGTTTTTGCGATGTTGGATTGAAATTTATATTATTAAAATTTAATATATATTTTATTTATAAACCTAAATTCATTTTTCGGTTTTAATCTCGTTTTACCTTATTAATAAACGTGGAATAAGGTCGGAGTAGTGAGATGCTTTGTCTTTGTCTGCTTTGTCTTAGTCTGCTTTGCATGCTTTGTCTTTTTCCATGACAAGAACTTTCAAAGTTGACAGACAGAAACAAAAAGTGGTAAAATAACTCCAAGATTACTTCACGTTTATAAATAAGGCTATTTGTGTTTATTACTGTTAGAAGTGTTTCATTGCTTAACGTTTCGAGACCTTTGCAGGTTTCTTGTTTAGGATTAAAAATGGTAGAGGCTGGAGTTCGTTGAATTTTCTTGACGCTAATATCTGAACGTAATTACAACGCTTTTAAGTTTGAAATTAATCGAGTTTATTCTCAATTAAATCCAAACTAATATTATCGGAAAGTTTGTTTGTTCCCTCTTCACGGTCAAACGGTTCGACCTATTTGGATGAAAAATTACATAGTTTAAGTGACGGAAAGTAAGTTTTTTATTATTTTGTATATTATAACTTATTTGAACAGATAGATAGACAGACAGAGTTACTTTCGCTCTTGTAATGCTAGTAAGGATTATTATAGTAAGTATAGATTATTGCTCCAGTTCCACTTTTCTTCAATAATATTATATATGCGACAATGTAAATCACATGATTACTGCAAAAAAAAAAATACAAAAAAAAACCCCATGAGTTTCTTGTGTCTTCTTCTCGTGTCATGGAGGTCGCGATCCGAAGACATAGTAGAGTAGATTAAATAAAAAAAAATGACATGTCAAAGAGATATCTTGCTAATATCCGAATGAATAAACGTACTTTGATTTTTGAGTTTTTTTGATTTTTGACATAAGATAATTCTGATCTCGATAATTCCGGGGCGCAAATAGTCACTTATTTTTTTAATCTGTCTAAAATTTAGAATTTTTGGGTGCATAATAAAAAATGGGTAAAAAAATAAATTTAATTGAGAGCTTTATTATTTATATACCTATATGTTTTTAATTCAAACCCTGGTATGGTATTCGTACCTGGCATTTGTTTCACAAATATCTTATTATTTTCGTTACTCTCTTATTAAGGTCGGTACACTGTTAACAGTAATTACCATCAAGACAAACAATGGACAGAATGCGTGATAGCATCGATGATGAAGCCATCTAATGATTGCGCAGATAACAATCGTCCCTCTGAACACTACGTAAATGGCAGAAATTACCACCACCTCAACCTTAACCTAAGTATTTTAATTATAATAACTTAGAGAGTCTGGTCTTTAGATGAGAATAAATATATTTAAGAGGACAGTCTACCTACTCAAAAAACTAGAAAACTCCATACAAACTTTACAAACGTAGTCGACTGTTTCCTCCCTGGATAAAGATAGTATTAGAAGAATATTTTTATGCCATAAGTTCAATATCAGCCATGACCATGTTCCTACGTTTTGTTTTTTTTTTTCATTTTCTATTATTTTTGATTTTTTTAAATATTTTAATTAGAAAAAAAAATAGTCATGGCAGATATTGGTTTAATGGCATAAACATATTTGCTCTATTGTCTTTATCCAGGGAGGAAACAGTAGACTACGTTTGTATGCGGAAAGAGTAGGTAAGACTGTCGTCTTAAGTTAGTAGTTACGTGGGGAACAAATGTCTTGCCATAGAGAATTTGGAAGACCCAAGAAATGCTGGCTTGACGTCGTAAGGGCTGGCATGCGTGCAAATGACCTCCACTACATAGGATGCTGAAGATCGTGCGAAGTGGAGACGTAAAAGTAAGAAAGCAGATCCTGAGCTACAGAGAGAGATCGTGAATATCGCTCGGAAGATGATGATGAATTAAAATAAATGCTATAAATATTACTCGTCTCAATAAAATAAACAAACAAATTATGTAATATCAACTTCACATTACGTAGTGATGGATAGAAACAATCAATTCATGCATGTTAGTTATCAAAACTAAATATTTGGCTGCTCTAAATATAACACCACGTATGTAAGATTATTTCATTCTTTCAAACTTGATCGTTCTGAGTCCTAATTTTAAGGGTTCCGTAGACCATACCCAAAGATTAAAAACGGGATCTTTTTACTAAGGCTCCGCTTTCCGTTTGTCTGTCAGCTGCAATCTCATAAACTGTGATAGCTAAACGTTTCACAATTTAAATTTTCACAATCGATGTATTTCTTGCCGCTATAACAAGAAATACAGAAAATCCGAATAAAATCACATTAAAGTGGAGCTCCAATACAACAATCGAGTTTTTTTGTGACAATGTTACGGAACCTTTCGTGCATGAGTCCAATTCGCACTTTTTCATACAAACTATGCGAGATTACCACAAAGTTGTACATCGTATTGTCGTCCTAACCCATCTTGCAAATAAATACATTCCTTTACATCCCCACGAGCTTTCTCACGCTCCATATAAAGGCATCGCCAAAATACCTTCCAACCGTGATAATTGTAGACGCGTACGCGCAGGTGCGTCTTCAACAATACGACAATTGCACGAACCTGAGCCGATCGCTGCGTGCGCATGCGCAGCAATTACGCGGGACTCAAGCATTGTTGCTCCTTTATATTGACATCCGATAACGGGAATCTATCTATTCCTCTCTGGAAATATAACCCAATATACAGTTCGGCATCCTATTTAAAACTTAGAAAGGTTAAAAGGTGCAGTTAATAGTAAAATATGTTTGCAACACACCAGCAGCGGTAGTGAGTGCGTTGTCGCTAATGTGTTCTTAAAAGTAATAACTGTACGGTACTTTTTATCGTATTTGCCAGATTATGACATAGACATTTGCTATGTGCATCAATTACGCGGGACTCAAGCATTATTGCTCCTTTATATTGACATACGATAACGGGAATCTATCTATTCCTTTCTGGAAATATAACCCAATATACAGTTCGCGAGTCCTATTTAAAACTTAGAAAGATTAAAAGGTGTAGTTAGTAGTAGAATACCTTTGGCAACACACCAGAGCTTCAGCGGTAGTGTGTGCATTGTATACGATACTTTTTATCGTCTTCGCCAGATTATGACATGACATAGACATTTGCTATGTGAATCAATTACGCGGGACCCAATCAGCATCCCATCCTAGGTGTATAGTGCAGTACTGGACTGACATTCAATTTTTTTTTCTACAATAAAACCTATCCTATCGTTATCGACAAAGGGACATTCATAATTATTGCAATGGACCCTTCATTTGTTTGCATCACCATGAAATTAATTTTAAACTCGTTTATAAAATTGTTTGATTATTGTGGAAAGTTCCAAAGCAAGCCTCGAAGCGGCGCTAAACGTTGGCAACGGGCCAGTTCTGATTTGGACTTCCTGTATGCAAGTATGCAATCAGTTTACGGAGACGTGAGCTGCATAGACTCCCTAATAGTCTTCACGTTTTAGACACATCAAAGGATCAAAAAAACACATCCCGTAATGAATTATATAACTTTCGAAAATATAATCAAAGCAGAAATGCTGCCACATGCCACGTAAATACGTGGCATGTGGCAGCATTTCTGCTTTTTCCGCTGCTTAGCTGTTCTGGTCACACATATTATATTAAAATCATCGCATTTTAGTATAATGCCTACAGATGTACCCTTTTCTTCTAAACAGTGTTTTTTTTTCTGACTAACGGTACCTCGGCAGTATAGTCGCGCCCGCGCCCGCGCCGCTGTCAGGTAAACGTGGACCTTTGCTACGTTTCCCTCCAACATGAGACTGCAACCCGATCGTATCACAAACGATGCTCCATCTAAATTACTTATTCTGTATCGTTTGCGTAGGTGCAGAGTACCTACTGCAATCAAACGTTGTTTTGAAACATTCTCTTTTATTGAAGGACATTCTCGTCATCTCTTTATAAGGTTATATTTGCCGTTTTTAGTGAAATACGAAGCCGAAGTCGATTGGCGACGTAGGCGGAGTTGCAAGAAGGACGCGTGGCAAACAATGGCCGGTAGGTAACTAGGTACCTAGCTACGGGTGCGTGGCGAATGGCCCTTTCATTGTCGACTAATTGCACCATAAGTAGATGACAAACAAAATAACGTTCCATCTCAGTTTTGAATAGAGTCAGCCCTCTCTTTTGAACGGTGAAAGTAAAAGTCGCCTATTTATGACCAGCTGAAAACTGTTATGTCTATTGACCATAGATAAGGTAGGACAAAGCTGCCCGATTTCCTTATAAACCTTGTTACCGTTTATCGCCTCGATTGCGGAACTTTACGCCTACTCTATTAATTTTGATTTCCTATGCTCTATATTTTCAACTCAACGATCGATTTACAAATACATTATTTACAGAGCTCATTCTGATACTAATTCGTAAAGTACTTTGTCATCTTTCGGTGTATTTGTATGTTAGATTGGATTAATAAAAACTTGTTTTATTATAAGAGCGGGCGGCGTGTGCGCAGCGCATAAGATGGACCGGACAGGACAGCATAGCGCACGCGCACAGAAGCGTTCCTTCTTCCATTCCTGTCGCTCGATCGCCCATTTGTTGTATTGAACATGACAGCCTCCTAGGGCTGCACGCACTTCACAGTTATTCGAAATCTGATAATGATTTTAAATTAGTTCAAAATCACGAATTGAAGTATCGATGATGAATTGATTTAGTTCCGATCCCGTGGCAATTTCAAAACACATCTTAATACACTTTCCAAATTTCATCTCCCTAGTACCAAGGGTTTGGATTCTGCGTTGGTATACGTCCATATATAGTCCAGTCAGTCAGGACTTGGAGTTTCACATTATAGATTGCAAAACTGAGGATAATTTCAGTGTTCTTCTCATCCAAGCGATGTTTCCGGTTGCATTGCATCCCTCTCGGGAGCCCGGGGTCCGCTAAACCCCAAATGGTTTTGGCGCAGTAGGTAAGTCATCTCAATCATCATTGACCATACCTTCTGCAAAAAATTTAACTGTTTGATATCAGTTACAATTTAATCATTGCAGTTGCTACTTACAAGGCTATAGCAGATTCATAAAAATAGGAATCGACGGGAAACTGATCACAAAAAAACAGATGAGTACTTAATTTATTTAAAAACCAAAAAATATGAATTGCAAAAATGTAGTAGAGATTACGTTTATCACAACCCTGCTTGTCAAAGAAGTTTCGTAGGGACAAGATATTTTGAAAGGATGCGTATGATCAGATTTGACAATGAATATTATAGATTACAACATGTCCGTCAATTTGGTCCTCTCTGAACGAACACACGCAATCTTACATGGATGATAAACGTTCATTTTCTACTCTTTAAGAGTTTTTCACAATTGTTTTTATAGAAAGTAGCCGATTCTCAGACCTACTGAATACGCATATAAAATTTGGTAAAAATCGGTAAAGGCGTTTTGAAGGAGTACGGTAACTAACATTGTGACATGGAATTTTTATATATTAGAAGATGACGTTATTTCAACAAAAATCTGTAACACCGTGAAAGCAGAAGAAAAATCTAAGAATCTATAAAACATTTCTGAATAAGTATAAATAAAAAAGAATAAAATCATTTTATATGACAGTAAGACCGACAAACAATCTAGTAAATGATTATATTGTGAATCTAATAAATGACTTGAGGTTGATTTGTTAATTTTTGAGGTCGATATTATAAATCACAAAATTCTACCTACCTAGTTATTTAGAAGAACATCCTTTCAGTGAATATCGTATAGGATTTACTATCCGTTGTTTATTTATAAATGCAATTTTTCCTTATAGAATCTTATGGAAGCGCATTATTTCTACGGATAAACACAAGTTACGTGAACGTAATTATAGCCCTATGTGACGTTTCTACTTACATATTTACTGGCTATGTGCAGTGTGAATCACATTGTCACAATACAAGCAACATACAAGGCGATACGAGCATTGTTCCTACCACCCACACACAACCGAAACTGTATTCAGAATAAATAAGTACTAACCTCGAAGGACTGTAGTTATTGCGTTTTGACAAGTACTTAGTAATTGGTACAAATGTCAAGTTTTGTTTGCTGACAATTTCGTAAAGGGCACCCAACAATGACCAATAATGCTCTTATGTGTTTGCCATTGATAACATTATGACGACTTATAACGAGCCAGTGACGAGTTTGCCATGGTTAGTTTTTGTTTTACAACTTTTGGACTATTTGAAATATTTAGTATATTTATTCACACTAAAAGGGCTATGTAATTTTTCCGTTTGCTAGTTTTTGACGCGAATGAAAAATGTGAAATGAGGTCTAAGGTGTAGTACGGATTACTAAAAAAAATACATATTTCCGTAGCGCAGAAACATACGCAGGTTTCCTCGCCATGTTGTCCTTCAAATCCTAATTGTCTCCAAATATACCTATGCTTTTCCAGACCAATATTTAGTACTAGCAGATTCCCACGGTTTCACCCGCGTAAGTCCCGATCCCGTGGGAATATCGGGATCAAAAGTAGCCTATGTTACTCAGGGTGAATGTAGCTTTCTAATGGTAAAAGAATTTTTGAAATCGGTCCAGTAGTTTCGGAGATTACCCCCAATATACATACATACATGTTACCAACGTTACCTCTTTATATAATATTAGTATGGAAGTATGGATGGACAATTGAACATATAACCTATTTGTAGATAGGTAACTATTTTAATTCAGATATAGGTAGCATTGAGATTGAGGTCACGTCAGCTCGCGGCTGCGGCTGTGGGGTAGAATGCTAGCCCAAATATAGGTCGAGCCACCACACGTGCGCCGTTAGATAACCTACTTAACTAATGGCGTGTTTGCCCCATTGTGCAGCGCTTTAGGGGCCTGCAGTTTGCACCTATAATAGTTTAAAGCTTAAAGCACCCTTTTTTTGGAAGTAATATATTCAAATCAAGTAGGCGGTTCTTACACTGCAATAGCCTTGTAGTTGCCTGATTAAAACGTAATTTCTATTTATATATCTTTTTTCACATTATTATTAAGAACGCAAGCATCTGCACCCAATCGTGAGTCAGGTCTGAGCTCACTCTGACATCAACAGATGCACAGGACTAAATAGCTTTACTTGAATTTCTACTTTTAACTTGCGTAGGCGATTATTCTGTTGTCGAGTAATGTCGTTATAGAGTCAGGAGTATGTACAGACTGGATAATGGTCTCGTACATTGCGTTCGACAAGTGTTCACGCAATTTTCACCTTCGGGCACCGAGGGAGACATGAGGCGGGTTGTAATTGTCGCGTGCTGATTGTCCGAACGTTTGCCCTGCGGCGCCTTCCGCGTCCATTGTCGATTGAAAACAAAATGCACTCAAATTGAACGTAACTTTGTAGGCGGACTCGGCGACACGTAAACGTAAATTGCAGTTGAGTCACGCGAGCGTCGCGTCGGCCGATGCGAGCTTACGAAGTTCGTATCAACCCCGTAGAGCCGTAGCTGCTACGGCAGACAGTCGAGCGAAGAACGCGCTAGCAAGCGGTGGTGTCGCTCGCAACTTCACACTACAAACGAACCTTCCGTGACGCGTACGATTTGATATTCAAATTGGATGAAATAAGTCGTCAGGATTGGAGTGATTGTATTGTAATGAGGGGGACCCTGTCGTCGACTGATGCAGCATCAGACCGGTGTACGGATTATGGAGTTTGTTGAGTGCGACTGTCAACCCTATTACCAGTGAAGTTCCCAGTGATGTATTTCGTGGTTGTTTTGGAAAAGCAGCAAAATTAACTCTTACGAGGAGCTGGGAGAGCGCGCGGCGCCGCCGAGGGGTGTGCGCCGCCGCCAGTTCATCCGAGGCTGGAAGAAAACCATGGGGGTCATCTCCAAGACATTCGGCGTCGTTTTCAGTCTGTAAGTTCCATTTACGTTTACCTGAGAATAATGTTCTGGATGTAAACCAGAGTGAAAGTATTACAAATAGTAAAGGTATTAGATGCCCAGTTTGTAACTTAAACTCTGCTGATTTGAGTAAAGATAATAAGAAAAACCGAGGAAAGAGAAAACGTTTACTGTCACAATAAGAAAACGCAGCTTTTATCGTGTCAATTAATCAAAAATACAAGTGGCAATAAACTGTATGTATATACGTCTCCGGCGTTATAAGATATAAACAGAGCTAGAGTTGCGCAAGCGTTCCTATTCGCACGCACAGAGAGGCGCGTGCGCAGCTTAGAACACCAACGCTGCGCTGCCGTCTTTATTCACATTTTCACTTGATTTCCGCTTCTCTCACGCACTCAATGATCTGATCTTATGCAAAAATTACGACACATGCGACTTTAAGTTCCATTAAGTTGGACTATTGTCGTTTGTCCAAGTTGCTTCTCACAGACAAAACTCATTAGTCTGAATACTCTGTTTGACTTTCCCTCGGCCTAATTCTGTGTACATAATGGATGATAGAATCTAGTTCTCTAATTGTTACTTCTATGCAAACGGTTCATTTGTTAATCTTGTTTACTTATGATGATGCTATTATCTTTGGAGGGTAATCAGTATTTAGACAAATTGCTTGTTTTGATTCTAAATTCAATTACGTATACTTATTTATTTTTTCTAAGTTATAAGTAAATGTAAAATAAATGAATATATTGCACGTCGTTACACAGAGCTAAATGTAGAGCCCTAAACGAGGTTTGTACTATGGGTACTAGACAGTGGATACACTATATGATTATTATACTTTTATGCAATATTAGCGCGTTCAAACAAACAAACTCTTAAGCTTTATAATATTAGTATAGATGAGACATAGAAAACACTCGGACTAGAAACAAATATTTATTTTAAAGCATAAATACTTGCACTCGGCGAGAATCAAACCCGCAACCTTCTGCATTGCAGTCGGGCGCGCCACAGAGGCAGTCAAATGAAATTCATTCGAGGAAATATTTTAAATTTTTATCCTAATTAGGATGATATTAGTTACTTAAGTAAGGTATAATATTTGTATTCTGAATGTGGCTTTTAAATATAATAAATGATAGGTAGGTAGTTTTTGTTTCCTGCCTGAATAAATCATTTATTTTAGTACCTCTAATAAAATTAGCATATACAACAATGTTTTTTATGATCTTTACTGAAGTGAAATGTTATTCATCGTATGTATAGTGGTATGAACATTTAATTTATTGAATACTTGCTGCGCTCTGCGTTTTCACCCCATTAGTCCCGATCCCGCGGGAGTATCAGGATCAAAAGTAGCCTATGTCCTTCTCCAATGTTCCATTTATCTTTAATATACCAAAATTCGTTAAAATCAGTTTAGCGGTTTTGGCGTGAAAGCGTAACAGACAAAAAAAGTTAACAGACCAACGACAGACAGAGTTATTTTCGCATTTATAATATCAGTAAAGGAGTATAGATAGGTAGAATAGAAACACAAACATGAGATTTTCTTTGTAAATAAACTAAAGTCAAACAATAAATTTGTTTCAATAACAGCCGAATACAGAAAGACCACTTGAAATTTGAGGCGTAGTTAAATAATTGAGCAGCTTCTAAATTTAAAAATAGTATAGAATTTTTTGAATTTGAAAGGTGCTTACTTGTTTAAGTAGGACTTAAATTGTGAGATGCGTTTCTGTATTCGGCCGTAAGTTTATTAATATTCGCTTGACCCAAATGCTACGCTTCCAACATTATCTGAACCGAATCTAGAAATTACGTATTTGCAATAAATACTACGTTTTAGACACCGATAATAACGTAAGCTAGAAGTACTGATTAGTAGCTGTGTCAAATTTATCTACAACATTGTACCCAATTTTTCATTTCAAATTTATATTCCGTTTTCAAATTTGATTTCCGTTTTCCATACAATTTTGAGTCAAGAAATTTTCGATTGCAGTTCAGTTGCAAGATAATGATGTTGTTATTACATTTTGAACAATTGTAATAAAGGATCCAATAAAGGACCCCTTCTGTCCTCAAACATTACAATTTTAGAAAATCGCTTATAAACGAAATATCCCTAGTGTCAGAAACATTTAAATTAAAAAAAAAAAAAAAAAAATTATTGATTCAAAATTTTGTCTTAACTCTAGACTTAAAACTATTATCTAGCGCAAGTGAGCCTCGCTTTTATTTTGGAACGTACAAACTACCTAACTAGGAAATTAATAGAGCACGCCTCCGCAAATGTGGAAATGCATTAAGTTTAACTGATTTTTTAAACATATCTGATAGACCTTGGATTTTACTATGATTATTTCTTAACATCCTCTTAAAAATGTTAATTAGGTAATTGACGAATCTTAATTTTGGTAGACTAGATTAATATGTTTATCTCTTATTCTTCTTCAGCACCATGTATTTGACTACCGCAGGGTAATATTACCTCTCCAATCTCCGTCCAAATAGCTCTGTCACTGTCACAAGTTAAACTTACCACTAAAACTCCGGTTAAGGGGACAGTCTACCTACTCTTTTCTCCATACAAACTTTACAAACGGTCAACTACTGTTTCCTGCCTGGATAAAGATATTAGGAAAAATATGTTTGTGACATAAGTCCTATATCAGCTATGATCATGCCCCTACATTTTGATTTTTTTATCATCTAATTTTTCTGAATTTTATTTCTATTGTAATTAGAAAATGAAAAAAGTAAAACGTAAAAAATCTAAACGGTCTAAAAATCTTGAAGAATGACTTCATCAATTCACGTAGACTAAACAAAAGTTACATATCCTAAACCACTTTAAATAAAGTATTAAACGTCTTAAAATCAAAATGGTGACGCACTGAACTGATTCGATCCTTAATTTCTCAAGCTTGAGTTATGTAACTTATGAGTGTTTTAAATGTACTAAAGAGGTTCTCTATTTATGAAAACAAAGTCGCTTTAAACACTTCACTCCTATAAAGGGCCGTAACTAAAAAAATAATAAGTCAGAGCGTTATCTAAAAAAACATTGCCTTCTTCACCTCCACGTTACAACAGTTTAGAATTAATGATGATTACCATGTTACATAACGGAGTGTTACCTACAAGGAAACCGTTTTTAAACTCAACAATTTCTGCAATCGCTCAAAACTTTCAAGGAAACCTTAAAGGCTTTCTTTGAAGAACTTTGAGCGGGCGCCGACATTCGGGCACCCTTTATTTTAACCGTTTATAAAGGACAACTATTTGTAGTCAAAGGGACAGGATAACAGTTTCTTTAATCCAGTCTTCCGTGTTTTGATGTTTGCGTTGAGAGATATAATGGCTGTTTGGGAGTTAACTATTGATTGGTGTTGTCTTTCAACTTGTCCGCCCGTTTGAAGATATCCACCGGTGGTAAGTTATTGCGCCTAAACTCCAAACCAGTTACTAGTTTTTTCAATTAAAAACCTTTACATTTCACAATTGCATGTTTGTTTATGTCTCTCAATTTATGTTTATTAAATTTAATAACACAATCAATCTTATATTATTGAATCGTAAAATTATACGAAAAAAGTAAAATCCATATTCATTACATAGTCCGAGGCGCGTAAAACAAACTTTACAACGCGCGAGTTATCTACATCTATTGGTTTTAAATTAACAATGACACGATTTAAAGTTTACGATTGTCGTAAATCTCATGTCTTTTACGGGTTCGGCGCGCAAGTTGGGTTCCGTGATCTTCTAGCGTTAGTTGCGGCTGCCCGATGCCGATACCCAATCAAACACTCGTAAAGTTATGCTTCGCTCGTAATCTACTCGATATGGGAACTATCTTACAGAGATCTAGCGTTGTCGAACTATCGATAGTTTTACTATCGATGTCGCATCCGATCTCTGTAGTGTTGCCGTTCGAAAGTTTTACTATCGATAGCTTCACCTTGATGTCAAAAATTATTTATAATATCTATATTTGCTACAATAGTGTCGGTAAACTGCAATCCTCTCGATAGTATCGATACTATTGATGTAGATACTGGTTTTGATTATTGGAACAACAATCGATACTCAATATTATTATTGTTATTCAATAGCTACGTACTCTAGCCAATACTATTGAAAGAAAGGTCACTACGGATAGTTCTATCGATACTATCGATTTGCCACAACTATCGATAGTGAATTATCATCGGCAACACTACAGAGATCGGATGCGATACCGTCCAACCGTCGGTCGACTTCACGACACACACGATTTTCAACCCTACCGCCACGGAATAACGACTGGTTGAAAACCCCCGTGCTATCAGAATTCGGACGAGTTTAGACAAACACCGTAAAATGTAAAGCATGCATGGAGAATCTTTATTCTATGTTATCGTTTCTTGAAATTTGCTCAAACTATTTTACTGCCCAAAGACACGTAAAAGCAATTTGTTGAATTTGTCCGCTTTGCTAAATTCATTTGAATAAATTGAATTTTTATATGGGAAATTTATATTATAAAAAATAAATGTTGTTTTGTTTTTCTTTAAAACAATACGACATCTAAAATAACCTTACTTTACGGTCCAAACACATCAATCTCTACCTGATTCGACGTAATAGGTACCTGTTGAACGAAAAGCGTTAATCCTAGGCTGTTCTTGGGACAGAAACGGGAGTAACTCGATCCTGTGTATTTTTGTGCGTAACTCTGAACAATGGAAGTGAACTGCGATCCACTCCTGCGCAGTCGGTTGGAATGGCATTGTACATCGACGTGTTTTACTTGTGTGGACACTCCGTCTGCGTCTGCAAGGACGAATGGGATAGATGGAATACAAATTTGAATCATTTTCAACGCAAAATTGAATAGTGCAAAGAGTTTATAAATATACCCCCTTACTTATGAACGCTGAATAATAGCTGCATAAACTATGTATCGTTTGTGTTTTACTGTGACATGAAGTTTCAAAGTTGGCAGACAGAAACAAACGTTACATAACTTATTCATCTGTTAATCATCGTAAGAGGGATAATGTTTTGATCGATTCCACTAATTATTTTGTTTGGTAAGGAAGGTTTATTTTTGTCAGTCGTTAGTATTATGATATTCAGATGCAAAGATAAGATAAGTAGCTATCTTACTAATTAATAATGTAAAATATAAGAATTTGCGTGTTTAGATAACGATTTCAAGTATTTAAGATCATATCAGGACTATGTATATCTAATTCAAAAATATAAATAGAATTCTTTGAATATATCTGAGCAATTCTGTTTAAATTTACTCACTAGCTTTGTCCGAATATCCATTTTAACGGTTTCCTACCCATAATTACCCACGTCATACTACCTAGGTAAGTTTATCGAAAAGCCCGATCTGTCTAGTAGTTGTATGTCCAAAGATGTGATTTGATACGCATCATTTAGCTGTATTGTCCTTTTAGCTTTTGTTTATTTCGTACTAATTTCGTTTGATAAAATATAATAGCTTTAATTTACTTGAAAGCAAAATATAAATAAAAAGAAAGAAAGAGGAGACACAAAATTACTACACATTATAGCCCAAATATAGTAATCTAGATAGGGGTTACATGTTTGTGCTGTTTGGGGTGGAGACTTTAGGTCCGTGGGGGCCGGCCGCTCTGGAGCTGTACAGAGAGCTAGCTAAACGTTTGGTGGAGGCATCGGGTGACCAGAATGCTGGCTTGTATTTTGCCCAGAAAATAAGTATTAGTATACAACGGGGCAATGCTGCCAGTATTCTGGGCACTTTTCCCTCCACCAAGATTTTAGCTGATTTAGATTTAGTTTAGTTTTATTTTAATCAGTTTTAGTTTTAATTTAGTTTTTAATTTTAATTATGTTTTATAAGTGTTTTTGATTGATTAAAAAATTCTACACATTATCTAGTATATAATACGTCTAAATTAATAATAATAAATTATTTTTATTAACACATCCAGTTATATTAATTATTTTATTTAATATTCTAAGATATAAATCTTATTTTTCTCATATTTAGGTACCTAAGTATAAAAACTTAATTTACCTATCTTAATTTATTTCTGTTTGTTACATACACCAGAAATTTATTTTCAAGGTTTCTCTGTGAATAGACTTTGGTTAAAAAAAGTCCAATAAATTAATCAAGTGACTGCAGAATTTATTATCCGTAAAAAACTATTAAATTATATCGTACTTAAATCGCATTAAAAAAGGTGCAAGTAAAAAAAATGTTGATTTCAGTTCAAGCATAAGTTCACAAGGAAGAAAAGAAAGACTTTTTATTTAAAACTATCATAAAAGTATATGTAAAATGCATTTATCATTATTTTTTATTATTTTATGCTTCAAATCTTCTTCAGAAAGGAATTCATGCGTGTTGCATTATCTTGCGCCTGATGCGCGTGCGCTCCCAAAGTCTCACACGACTAGCGGCATCGAACCGTTTGACATGCTACATTTTCGTGTGACAAATCGGAAACTAAAAACTAACCGCAGAAAATCATCAAAGGGTTTCTCAGACCTATAAAATGTCTAGAATTTGCCTGCAGCAGTTTAATCTTACAAAAGAGTTCCGCCATATTACTGGCTTGTAAATGCCCACACTAGGATTTTCTAGAAATACTTGCAAAGGAAAATGCATCTTTTGAAAATTAGATCTCGATAACTTTTATTTCACCGTGCTTGCTCCAAGCCTCATCCAGTTGCAATGCAAGATTTTGTGTTTAGAATATTTCTAATATGGTCGAAGCCTTTCGATTTGATACTTGATACGATGTAGTACATCTTAAAACAGTTGTAATATTTGACGTGTCATACGTTAATTTGCGTTTACGTTTCTAACGATTTTTAGGACTTACTTATCACATCAGTACCCCCTAAACTCTATAAAAATGTTTCATAATGAAAGAATATATTACGATATTTTGATTATTCATATTTGCAACAACTGTAGTATCTGATCGGTTCTCTGGATAATCTTTGTTTACCTTCATATCAATGTACCCAACATGTTGTTATCGTGTTTATCAATTGTTCTATTTTTAAATAAATACTATAAAAGTATATACTCAAACAAAGGCACAGCCGCGATGCGCAGGAGTGACAGAAGAATCGTCGAATCGGTCGTTGTCCTTACGTTTCCTGTCATTGTATAAGTTACAGGCAACTTGATTATTAAGGAATGTCGCAAATTGTGCCTAAGGGTCATAGGACAATGTGATAAATGTCGGCCAGTATTTGTGCATAATACCTCACATCCCTTGGTTCTTATAAATCGAGCCACTTTTACCAACCCAGACAGGTTGGTTAGATTAGAAATATAACATTACACGCTTCAGCGTAACAAGCAACACAATAAGCTAAATATAAATAAATAAGTATACCAAAATCCTGCACATTTTTAATTTAATTACATTACTGAAAGAGTGGTCATACGAATCAGTGATTAATCATTTTGATAGATTTATTAACATTGCCTAATTTTCTTCTGCTTACGCGATACTAAATTGAAATATAACATTTTTTTTTAGTTTTAGTCACGTTGCTTTTAGTATATCATGCATTTTATCAACGTCCTACGTTGAAGGTCTTGCCAGATATCTAGCTTCTCTAGTCTAGCCGTGAGCAAGAGGTCTGGAAAGCCCTCGAAACCTACGGCGTTCATAAAATGCATAATATTATTTCTACTGCTTAACCTATTTTTATTCACTATTGTCCTAGAAATTTAACTAATGTTTGTGTGTTTATTACTTTTAGCATGGTTTTAATGCTCAACGTTATGAGACCTTTACAGATCTCCTCTTCAGGATTGATTGGAATGAGTTTAATTTCTATTCAACATCGCAACAACAGAAGAAAAATACCCTGGTCCTTTTTCATAATACCTGAACTTATTAAGTTACCTGTAACATTAGTGTATGTTTGATATTACTCATTTCTGTGTTCGATTGGATTACTATGCCTTTTTGTCTTTCACTCGTACAAATATTTGATATAGATTATGTTACTCAAACACTTTGGTTCTTCAGTCTGTGTATCTTTCCCTGACATTTATTTTATTACAATATATTAGATTTTACTACAAAGTTATTTTAATTACCAATTTAAGTGTTTTACTGTGTTTTGTTCAATTTTATGCGTTTGCTCTATCACGCTCAAATGGTTTATTTAAACACAAAATAACACTATGTAAGTAAATGAAAAAATATTTGTATTTCAATATACCTATGATTAAAATTACAAAGTGACGAAGCCCTATTCTGCCATCTTCTCCTGTAACATACAGCTGGGAGGTTTTCTGTGACTAAAACTAAGCCATTATCGTTTAGGCCGTTCACAATGCAAGGACAGTGGACATTGGAGGAAGTGATCCTCAATTGTTTTAGGACGCCACAGTCAAGCCACTCCTTTCGCACTCCTCCTTTGTTTACGGTCCAATTAATCCTGAGTCACCATATTAAAAGTAACAGAATAATTAATGAATTCACCGACATAATTAAAGTTGCACGAACCCAAATGCAAACGCGGGGTTACGAGTCACAGGTCACCATATCCTGATGTCCCCATCGTTACCACCATAGTATTGTGTCCATTTCCTGTCCAGTCCCGCAGTCCACCGCGAAATAAACCCTATGTTGAAGACACAAAAGTTTAAATTGCGTATTTAACGCCCTAATTAAGTTAAAGGGCTAATGGCCCCTACGTTTTCATTAAGTGCTTTATTGTAGACTCGGTTTTATTGTGCCACATTTTACTTTGTTATTCGTTTGTTACTTGTAAAAGCTTTTATCGGTTCACGATGTAAACTACATTCACGGGTTGCTTTAGTCTAGTTCTATACAGGTTCAAGAAACCGAACAACTGCCAATTTACTTAGGTAACTAGTTCCTGCCATAGTTAGGATCTGCCACACGGCAAGTACCTATGTATAGTCGCCGTGTAAGAGATTGCAACTATATTTTTTTCCAGCAAGAGTAGCGCTAGGAACATAGTTTGGCCATGGCACTATGTTCGTGAAAGTACTCTTGAAACTTACCCATAAGGTCACTATCAATATAACAATTGTAAGTCTGATAAATGGATGTTCGCCGCACTTTCTCGATAAGCCGCACTTCCCCCTAGTAACCTTATTGCTTTAAAGAAATTACAAAGGAAAAATAAATTTCATTTATAATAATGAGTACTTACAGCATTTTCCAATTATCCAAAGTTAAAGGAATTTGCAAATATGTAAAAACCCCATTATTTACTAAAGCGCCCGCTGCATTTATGAAAGACTGGTAACATCATCATGAAACGTATTGAATTTTTAGTAAATAAGGGTAATTTTCTTAAGCTTAAAATTAAATAACGCTTTGGTTTTATTTTTGTAAGTAATTCTTGCACATTCACACATTAATCTCTAAGAAAAAAAATATTACAGCGTGTTCATTTTAGCTTTGTGAGTTTTGCAGTCTTCGTCGAAGACATAGCGCCCTAAGCTGGCATTTGACCTCACCTCAGCTCATGGGAAGCGATGACGAAACTGACAATGTAGCGTACCTACTTGCCTAGACGAAACCTATTGCCTCTAGACTTGAATACACCAAGGTTGTGTAGTTATAAAACAAAACGGAAATACTTAACAGATCCTTCAACACGACCTCAAAGCCCTGAGCCAACACAGTTTCAAATAATGTAGATCGCTACAATAGGCATTTGTTAACAAGTATTGTGGTGTAAATGAGCTGCATATATGCATATTAATTCGTCTGCCTCGATATCGGAAGTCCTTCGCTATGTTCTAATTGTTCTGACGTGATAATTCGAACAATACGATTTTGCTAAGTAATATCGAGGGCAACACAGTGTTTTTATGGTTTTCTAACAAAAATATTCCTTTAGGAAGGAAATTTACGTACGTTTTATAACATAACCTGAATCTATTTAACTAATTTTCACGATGCTTACTTTGTGACAGAATCTAGACTTACGTTGAATCCTCTAAAGTAAAATCTGAGTTACTTATTAGTTAGTTGTAGTTGAACGTTTGACCACTATTTCACCAGATTGTGATGATGACCAGTGATGATTTAATCAAAGATGTTGTAACTTGTCGATGAAGAGTAAAGATATAGAAAAAAGGATGGCATTGATAGAACGAATTCCGAGACATCCCCAATGGCTGCACCTGCCTACTTATTGGAAAACACACGATTTGGCCTGTCAATTCACATAAGTCCGATGAGAGGTGACAGCCTCAGAGCGAAGTCTTTAAGTCTACAAAATGGTAGAACTGGAATTACACCCTGGAATTTTTTAACAGACTTTCAATTTTTAATTGTTACCTTTATACGTCTCAATTTAACGCAATTTAAGTTTCGCATCATCGCCCTGTTATTATATCGCGCTAACACCGATGCGGGATTTTCAATTTATGAAATTCTGAGAACCATAATTCTTAGGCGAGAAAAAAATGATGGCTATGATTGATTAATAAAGTTAAATATTATATTTTAGGTGGTTTTTAATGAATACGGTTCCTTGTACCTGCCTGCTAAGTAAGTGCTTTATTCGTGTAGTAAAAACTTGGGGTTTTGTTCTTGCGATCTAAATTTATTTTGATTACAGAACCTATAAGCTTGGGGTGTTATAAACATTCTAAAATTTTACTTCGTCAGTACATTTTTGAACAAAATTAACTATTGACCTTTTATTTCTAGGGTTATTGTTGTATTTGACTCCACAAGTGTAAAGCTTACTGCATTTTGCCTTTACTTTTGAAACACAAGTGCCTTCAAGGTTTGTCATCAATCGCGTATGTGCGGGTCTTGAATACTTGCCTTCCTAATACTTCCTATTGACAATCTATTACTATTATAAAGCGGAAGTTTGTTTTTTTGTTTGTTTGTTTGTTTGAACGCGCTAATCTCAGGAATCACTGGTCCGATTTGAAAAATTCTTTCGGTGTTGGATAGTCCATTTATTGAGGAAGGCTATAGGCTACTTTTGATCCCTATATTCCCACGGGATCGGGACTTATGCGGGTGAAACCGCGGGGAGCTGCTAGTTATGAATAATCGTAGACACAAGCGTAACATGGCGAAAATAATGCCACTTCCTTTTTATACTATGCCCTTGAATATTAAAAAGTAGTAAATGATACAAGGAAACATAACAAACACTTATACAAAATGTAAATTAATACTAAAAGAAAGCTTAAAATTAAGTTACACGACCTTATCGCTGAGAGCGATTTCTTCCAGGCAACCTTTGGAGTAGAACTGTAACAGCTTGATTGACAGCTTAAATGTTCTGTGTTGTAAACTTGACTGCAAATGGCTCTATTAAACTGACAGCGGCTATTCAAATTTCATATTCTCACAGTAACCTATTGAATAAAATATAAACAACTAGGTACCTAGTAATAAAGCAATTCATTCTAATCTTTTGAACCTTGAAAAATAAATAAATAGTATTTACTTTACTATTACAACTTTGTTGCGAAAATGAGGGTCACGTTTTTCCGAAATTTGTGTGTCGACAGGAAATGCTAAAGTGACCACTTGTCCAGACGAACTGAACAAGTTTTTAGATGGAGTTTACATCGCCTTAATTGTGATCTCGTGTTGGTAACGATAATTAGTCTGACCAATGGAAATAAACTATTCCTTAACTTACAGTTAAAATGTTATTCCGTTCTTATCGGATGCCTACATCACATTTAGAACACACTGCCCAAATTTTGGTCGTCTACCATCAGCGGTTTAGGCTGTGCGTTGATCAGTCACAAACCCTGAGATATAGAAGATTGCGATATGTAAGCAAGCAAGATATAAATAAGTGTAATAAGAAGCAATATACGTAAACTGTCAGTACGTACGTCAGTTTAACTGTAACTTTTTAATACATTAGAATGACAAATAACATCTCAGTCAATCCTAAAGAAGGGACCTGGAAAGGTCTCGAAACGTTGAGCGTTGAAACAATGCTAAAAGTAATAAACACCACGCGATTAAAACCAACAACAATTTCAATACAACATCGCGATAACAGAAGAAAAATCAATATACTTACGCTTTTTATATATTTTTTTTTTACAGTTAATTAAATTTCATTATTCCATACATATTATTATTTTCTTTTACTCTATTACAAATCTATTATTATCTAAGCCCTAATCCACGGCTACATGGCAAAGGCGTCCCCCCAACATTTCCATTCTTGTCTATTTGGGTGATATATGGTTCATCATCTCCTTTTTGGTCTGCCGAGGCAGATAGAATTAGAATCCTAGTGCTAGGCCATTATTTTTTTATTCAGCAGAGCTAAATTTATGGTTAAAATTGACCCCTAAACACATATCGCTCTCCTTAATGTTCCATAAGTTATTGCTTCTATAATTTAGCCACTGATTTATTCATTTGAAATGTACCTATTTGGTTTCTAATGGAACATTCGACCTAGACTCAGTACGTACACACCGATTTAAGTTCAATGATACTAACCCAATTTATGCCTAAATAATGTTTAAAGAAAAACAATTATTAGTTAGCTCGTTCATTCATATCAGGCAGGAAGTAATTTATCGCGAATATTGGGCACGTATCATATCAAATTATAACTAAAGAAGTGCCTTCAATGTCGACTCTTTCATAATCACGTTGTTAAGTTTCCCATTGTGAGGGAACAATCTGTGACAATCAATTGGATCACGAGTAAATATTGAATGTTTTTTCTAGGAAGTAATACGATACTTTTTTAAAGTAGAGGTACTCTGACTCTTGATCGAAATGTTTGTATGCGTACAGGTTAGCTGTAGGTATAGAAACTAATACATTTTTTGTGACGGTCCCGCTTCGTAACGTTGTTTTAATAATATTGTTAGTTGCTTCTTCATGTTTCCGTAAAATGTAACTAATAATTAAAGGTTATTGAAGAAATGACCAGAGGGTGTTATATAAGTAGATAAGCTAACACTTGGCTCAGGTAGATGTGTGGCGAGTATTGCCCGGATTCCATCAGAAGGCCGCGCGCTCGGCGCGGGCGCAGCGCCCGCGGCGCGCCATCATCGACAGTTATTATTGAGACCCATCGAGAAGCCCTAATTAGAGTTCTTTCGGACTCTAATATTACAATGTTATTTTGACACACTCGTATTTTTTGATCATAACTTTTTATAGTGTATCAGAATGTCTTCGATCGATTTTGTTCTTATATTGATTTATTATTACAATCTATCTTTAATACCAGTTTACTACAAGTACTTACTTACCTACATGTGTATTATTTAGATAAATACTACATAGGTATAAAATAATAATAAAAATCTATTAGGTATATTGTTGCATAGATCGTAAATGTTATCTGAACTAATCAGTTCATGCGTCTTACTACGAGCACTACAAAGTAATCAAAGGCAGCTTTTAAACTATACTGCGCCTGATGAGTTATATATCCGAAGGGCTAGCTAGCAGCGCACGCGCATTTGTTGCGGTGAAAGTACGCCATTACTCGAGTGTGTACCTGGTCATTAACGTTGCCCGAGCTAGCGTTATCTCAGCGAGCCACCTCGAAACAATAGTGACGCAACATTATCACTCGACATCTCGGCGTGGCCACTGTTAATTAAATAACCACCGTGGGCACTAGTAGTTAGGATCTGCCTCGTCACGGCCGATTCACCCTGACACAGATGGAGGCGAGCCGTCCGACTTCCCGACTGTGTTATGACTAGGAAGGAGATACTAGCGCACCGACCGACCGGCCACTCCTCGCACACCTGTCCGCGAGGTTCGTGACCGGCGCGCGCGCTGCCCGCCGCCTCGGGCGCGGACGCACAGCGCGTGCTCACACACCGCAGGGTGAAATGCCTCCGATTACTTTCGGGGATTATTGCCCCAACAATGATACATATGCAGGACGCACCGGATGCCTTCGTAATGACCACGGAGGTTCGATGACTGACGCTTACTTATTTATTTCGTATTGTTATACAGTTCGCGCTTGGTTCCTGTTTTGCCACGTAGTAAAAGATGAGATCTATCTCGTTACGACTGTAATTTCAGGTCGTTCCCATCGGTCGTAGAGAGGCGGCCTTGCTTTGCGAACGCAGTGCAACAGTGAGCCTTAATGTTTCCTCAATTACAGTTCCTCAGCCTTCGTCATTTCTATAACGACAAATCGATCTGTATAACAATGCCACAGGCAATCACCGCCGACCGCGATATTAGGCACGCGTCTTATTAATGCGTACTGTAATAGATAAGCGCCAATCGAAGGCTGCTCCGTAGAAGGGTCCAGTCGGTCGTTTCGTACGCACCGCACGTACGTGATCGCCCCGTAGACGTCCAACACCTGTGATTCGGCGAACCCATTGTTTCTGTATTGCGCCGAAATATTATATCCAACGTTTGTTATGTCTAAGACGGTTGCCAGGCGAATTTCGAAAGAGAAGGCGTCATTTGATGGATATGTAGTATTAGCAGCCACAAATCAAGCCAGAATGCTATGGATATGCCCGTACGAGTCCAAGACTAGCAAATGGAATTGTTATATACTAATTACCGGATCTCGATCACGAGCGGAGGGCGTTTCGCTCCTAAATCTCCCGCTCTCCTAAATCGATTACGGGTATTACTAGCCTAGAGCCTTCGCTTTTTGTCTCTGTCTAATGTGGGCCGGCCTTGCTCTCATCTTTTTCGGTTATTATAATCCATCACGGTTCATTGCACCTTGTGGAGCTGGCCTGCCGGATGCTGGCTCGGCATCAAACTTTTCCACAACTTATTCTTTAAGGGACCTACCAAAGTCAAATTCTAAATACCCTTTCAGGTAGGAACAATGAAAAAATCTTAATTATTTCTTGTTTTTTTTTTAAATTTGGCCTTTCTATGATTGTAGAGGCTAACACCTTGGGATAATCTACATTCTGGTGTGATTTCAGATTATCAAAAGTTAAACCAATAAGTAAATCATTGGATTAGCTTTAAAACGATAAGATTGGTCTAAAAGAGTGATTATTACAAATTGACACAATTTGTACAATGTTGATAGTTTTTATCGTACGCTCTGGTAAACAGCGGTTTAACTTTCACACGTTGCGAGTACATCGCATGTGCCAGTTTAAAGAGTTTTAGAGATGAGCACCGGATTAATTGTTTTATGAATTTTTATTCTATCATAAAATTGTATCGTATTTTTTACAACTATTAATTAGGCCACTGGGTGATGGACACGTGTGGAATTTTTACGCCTAATCAATGGAGTTTTCCTCTCCTTTCATAGATAGAGTAATAGTTACAACTACTAAAGCCAAGGACCTACTTACCTCGAAAACCTTTAGGTAGAAAGAGTACCTAAACATTTTCATTTATTTCAACAGTTGAGCAGTAGGAACCTACATCAAGTAAGGGTATTAGTTAGGGTCATTAATTTGCAACACACATTATTAAACTTAGGTATAGATATCAGAAATATTGCACTATTAGATTGCGATATTATACGCCGTACCTAATCAGGCTATTTGTACGATTGTATTGCAAATTACATTATAATAAGCTGGCCATTTGCATAGTATCTTCGTGGCAAATTGTCTGCGTTTTATACGACATAATTGCAAAGCTCATTGGCCTAGCTACACCCGCCGATTACTTTTATTACTTGGATGGGTGACCGATAATGTGTTTGGCAAAAAACCATTTTCACGAGTTCCTCAGTGCCTTGGACGTGCCTACGTTAGGCAGTTGGTCCTGGGTGGTATCTCTGATAGCAGTCGTTAGGTCAAGTTACAGGCTTTGGGACGACCTGAAATCTCTTAACACTAGGTGCCACGCCACTACACGAAAAGAAAAAGAATAATACGGTACATTAATAATTTAGTGTACATCTTATTTTGTTATAAAACCAACGTACCCTCATTGATGAGGATCGTGACTTCTGAGATGTAGTTTGTCAAGCATCCCGTGATCTCTATCGAATTCCGACTATTTCCGACCATAGACCTGTGCTTACAACAACCTCTAGTTGTAGTTTAGGACTCCGCCGTCTAGTCTACGCGCTAACTATCACCTTCAATTGTTCCAGCCTGTTCGAGCAGGAGATAATGAGCTACGTGCCGGCAGCGGGCTGCACTGCGAGCGCCGGAGTGGGCGTGTGTTCGCCGGCGGCGTCGCCGGCGGCCGCGAGGAGCACCCGTGCGCCCGCACCGCAACGACGCGACTTCGAGGCGAAGCTGAGGGCCTTTTACCGCAAGCTCGAGAGCAAAGGCTACGGACAGGGACCCGGGAAACTCAAGTTAGTACCCACCTTGATATCTTATCCATTCTTCGGTTGCCTGGAAGAGATCGCAATAACGCCGTCCATTGTGCCAAACTTAATTTAAGGATTTCTGTAGGTATAATATTTGTTTGATTTAAGTTTTGGTACAATAAAGCTTGTTTATATCTATCTTAGTACTCACGTTTTATAAGTTTTTCGGCTGTGTAAGAGCTACGTAAGAGGAACTAGAAACTTCTCGAGATGTCAAGTTTTACCCAATAAAGTCCTTTTAAAGTGTTTAGGAAATGGCGAACTTTGGAGAGAAGTTTCTCCACTTCAATCTGTTCTCTGGCAAGTTATCTCGGTTACGCGATGGTCCACCAATATTACATTCGACATCATTTACTTAACTATGAGATGGACGGCTTCAGACTGCAGTCTATACATCTTCTTTTTGTCGCCAGCCCTTATGACAAAGCGTCTTCTTAAATTAAATTCAAGAAGAGTGTTAGACGTAATCATATCAACTAGTAGACACTCTATTTGTCAACAGCACTGTACTGAGACGCCACTTAAAGTTTAAGGATTACTTTATAAATAATTAAATAATTGAGTTGCTTTTAAACTCAAAATTTAAACCCTCGAATTTTAAGAGGATGGCGGGGCAAAATTTCAGTATTCGGCGGTAGATGCGAAAATTTGTTTGTTCTTAACTCGAAAGTAAAAGTCGAAAGTAATTCTGGTCTCGTTGTGCTGGCAAATTCTGATCCTGTTGTACTTACCGAACCCAGCGTTTGGGGATTAGATCTGTCTAAAACAGATCCCTGACGGTTGCTCCTCGGACCCTTATCTGCATGCCCAAAGTGGCCATAGTCTGGGACGCTAAAACATAATATAAATAGGTTTTAGATAGGTCCCATGGACTTACTAGATAGGGACTTACAAAGCAAAAACTGTGAACTCTGTTGCGCATTGGGTGAATATCTGACTGCAGTGCATAATTGCGGGTTCGATTCCCGCCGGGAACAAACATCGCTCTGATGTTCACAGACTTTATTAAAAAAACTGTATCCCTTGTGCCTATTTAAATTAAACAATATTCTCCGAAACTCTTTCAGGCTTCACATTCGTCGCGAACATCTTTTAGAAGACGCGTTCAGACGCATCATGTCATGCGGGAAGAAAGAGCTTCAGAAGGGCAAGCTATGCGTCCTTTGGGACGGGGAAGAAGGCTTGGACTATGGAGGACCGAGTCGGGAGTTCTTCTTTCTGCTTTCGAGGGAGTTGTTCAACCCCTACTATGGATTGTTCGAGTATTCAGCCAATGACACGTATACGGTTCACGTGTCGCCAATGTCGGCTTTTGTGGATAATCATCATGAATGGTAAGTTTTGCAAAGGATACTGAAATGCTACCTGAAATTTGATGGCTACTTAAATAATTAAGTAGCTGTAAACATTATTTCTTACCTTGCTTTTATAATATGAGTTACAAGTGCCAGACCTGGTTTAAACCATGATTTACTATGCCTTAATCATGCTTTAAACCAGGTCTGGCACTTATAACTCATTTTATAATAGCAAGGTTAGTGTTTCACACTTAGGAAATACCGCTTGTGTTCTTGCGAGTAAGGCCTCGTTGTCTCAAGAACACGAGGAGGTGCTTTCTTAATTTCGGTTTGGCGGAAGGCTTACCCGTGGCATAGCGGTTATCGCGCTGGGAAGGATTACCAGTGGTCGAATCCCAAATTCCGCCGGGATTTTTTCTATTTTTTTGTGTAAAAATCTTAATGCGGTTCACAGAATACATCTACTTACCAAGTTTTGACAGTTCTCATATAGTTTTGGAAAAAAATGGCTCTAACATACGGACGGACGGGCGGACAGACAGAAATGACGAATCTATAAGGGTTCCGTTTTTTGCCATTTGCCTACGGAACCCTAAAAACATACAACACGACGTTTTGGATTTATGTATTTCATGTTTTTGGTTTAGGAAAACGTGTCAAATTGTAGTCTTCAATTAAATATATCTATATCTATAAAATGATTTGTCCTGAGTCCTGGCTGACTGATGGATCAACACACAACTGCAGATAATAGACAGCTCAAATTTGTTGTTTGAAATCCCCCCGGAATCGGGTTTTACGCGGATGAAACCACGGGACACAGCTAGTATATTTTAATTTTGAATATAAAAGCTGCCCATACATTTAACTAGCCGCAGGACCTGATTGGTCGGAGATACGGGATGTTATCTAATGGCATTGACATTGGCATTTAACGAATTTTGTACCTAATCTCCAATTAATAACGTATAGCTTTTGGTTTTCCTGTTAGCTTGATTAGGCCATTTTTTAAATAATGAAGTAAGAATGGAATTTGTAGAGCCTACTTGCGACCATTACTGTTGCAACACAGCTGAAACATTAATATCTACATCTAAAAAAGGCTTTGTCCTGACTGACTGACTGACTGATCAACACACAGCCTAAACCGCTTATAGTAGAGACCTGTAGAGTCCAGTAGTTTTTAGTTTATTCATTACAAACATACAGACACACACCCCACACACAAAAATACAAATCTTTCCTCTTAATAATATTAGTGTAGATGTAGATAGACTACCTATAGATAATCTCTTCCGTGATATAATCTATGTATACCTAGTGCATATAAAATGCCGAGATTACCTATCGACACGCCAATACGTTATTAAAATGTACATTATCTAATTATGTCATACGATAAATACACGACCGTTATTATACTCAATTATAGAGAAAAAAATAGTAGTAATTTTCTCGTATTAGTAATGTATTGCATGTTTTCCTGTAGTTCGTTAACGTCATAGGGTTATTAGAATCTAACGCAAATATTTAGGTAGCTGCGTCCTGCGGTTTTACCCGCGTAAGTCCCGATCCCATGGCAATATCGGGATCAAAAGTAGCATATTTTATTCAGGGCGAATGTTGCTTTCTAATGGTGAATATTTTTTTAAATCGGTCCAGTAGTTTCGGAGCCTATTCATTACAAACAATCGAACAAATCATTCTATTTTTATAAAAACACTAGCTGCCTCCCGCGGTATCACCCGCGTAAGTCCCAATCCCGTGGGAATATCGGGATCAAAAGTAGCCTTTGTTACTTCTCGATAATGCACCTTTCAATTGGTAAAATATTTTTTGAAATCGGTCCATTAGTTTCAAGGCTATTCATTAGAAACAATCAAACAAATCATTCCATTTTTATGTCTTTTTCTTACAAAAATACATTGATGCGCAGTGCGTGCGCATGCGCAGTGGGGTTTTGAAAGCACGACTTAGGGAATAGAACTTTAACTATGTTGATAGTAATCAAGCGCCTACCTATACTCTAAAAAACACAAATGCTTCGACAATAAATAAAATATAGATACACGGTCCCATACAAAATCGAAATCAAAAATCGGCACTACTTCAACGCTTACTTATACGGACATAGTACAGTTTAATGTAAACCTTAATCACTGAGCAATAAGGTTGTAAAACACTTATGCACGACTGACACGACTGACAGCGAAACAAGGCATATCGGCTGAAGTATGCCTTGTTTTGATGGCTCCATTTCTAGAGCAGCGACCGTGCATCTATATTTTATTTATGATCGAAGCATAAATGCCATATATTCGATTTCGTAAACAGGACTTCATTGAATGTAAACTTGTAACTGGAGTTTACAGTGACAAACAGACAGAAAAACTCACAAAAACCACTCAGCTGTACCTATATACAATACAGTGCCTACTGTCCGTCTTTCTGTAACCTAATAGTATATTTGCCAAGTGTAACTTGATACAACTGCGTTGTAGTTTTTGAGGGTCTGGTGGGCCTGCAAAAGTAAATAAATATACATCTACCGCTCTACAAAGTTACTTTACTTGACCAATGTAAAGTAAATCTTTAGTTTCTAAGGTACAAAATGAAAGTTTAATCCCTAGAGAATAAAGTGATATGACTTTAATAGTCGTCTGTTAAAACATACCTATTTGCCTGTTCCTAGTATAATCTGATCCACTATTGATACCATTTCTGCCTGTTTGAGTCAAATTTGTATGAATTTGTAAGTATTTTTGTTACCTACCTCTTAGGTTTAAGCACTATGTGATACACAGGTCCAAAAATGTGTATCCCAGAGGTTCCCAAAAACTATACAAACACAACAATCACACATAGTCAATCAAATAAACCGCCCCTGATTGTACCCATGGCATAAGAAAGAAACCTAATAGAGTCTGTCTCAGTCTTGGGCGGCGTGAATCCCTCACTTCACTAAGGACGCTTCAATAACTCCCTCGCTACATCCGTGACATAAGAGGCTTTAGTACCATAAACTACTATTCTCTACCCGGCGCGGGCGGGTTCGAATCCCGCCGGGCACTAAAGCATTTTTTCAAAAAGCAGTACTATTCTCTATACATACATTTAGTAACCGGAGCAGGACACTACTAGTGAATTCTATACTTATCAGTAAGACTTTGTCTTGACTGATCCACGCACAGCCTAAACCGCCGATAGTAGAGAGCTGAAATTTGGAGAGTGTGTTCTTTATATGATGTAGGCATCCGATAAGAAAGGGTTTTTCGAAATTCCCACGGTATCGCGCCTTATGCGGGTGAAACCGAGGCACACACCTAGTAGGTAGATATTTGTCATTTGTATTGATTCCTTTATTTTGTTAATGATAGAAATAACTAAAGCAAGTAATTTAACCAAAGGAAGAGATAGTCGACCTCAAATATATAGGTATTTTAAAACCCATTTATCGCGTTCACCCTTTGTCCTGTTTCCGTTTTCATTTTTACTAACACGAATGAATAATAATACAAAACCGATTACAGTTGGTTTCAACGTGAACCATTTTTGGTAGGTAGGTATTTTAGGATATGCTTGTATCGCAGTAACCGAGATACCGATCTTCACTAATATTTTATAGAGGAAAGATTTGTATTTGTGTGTGTATGTTTGTAATGAATAAACTCGGAGCTATATATATTAATTAATAATATAGACGACTTGTGTAACACACGTATAAAAAAGAGTCTTGTATATTGGTCCACAGGTTCCTGAGTACGTCACTATGTTGCTAAAAAAATCTATACAAACAATCGAAATTTTTGATTACACGTCATTTAGTCGCTAGCAAATTGTTATTGCAACGAAAACTAGAGACTGTAATACCAATATAATGTACATGAATTGTACCACCGAGTATTAATCCTACAGAGAAACAGCTTCATATAAGCCTGCGTCGTAGGTACTTCACTACATGCGCAGCTATGTGTGTGTGACCTTTCTCACCGACAGTGTGCCGATGGGTTCACGTACGTGAGCCGAGTAGGCGCTTCGGCCGGCCTCGGGCAACCCGAGCGGAAAGCGGTGAGAAGTCACGCACACATAGCTGCGCATGTAGTGGAGTACCTACCGCCCCCGCGGGCTTGTATGAAGATGTTGCTCTGTAGGATTAAAACTCGTTGCTAGTACTGTACACACTACAGACGTATAATAAAATGTGTCATGTATCGGTCTACAGGTTCCGTTTCTCCGGGCGCGTGCTAGGACTAGCCCTGGTGCACGGGTACCTGCTGGAGGCGTGGTTCACGCGCGCACTGTACCGCGCGCTGCTGCGCCTGCCGCCCGCGCTCGAGGACGTGGACGCGTTGGACGCGCAGTTCGCCGCCTCCTTGCGCTGGCTACAGGTAATGTACCACCCATCATGTCGGGTACCTGTGGAGGCGTGGTTCACGCGCGTGAACCACGCCTCCTTAAAATATAGAGGATAAGGGGAAAGTCTACTTACTCATTTCTCTATACAAACTTTACAGACGTAGACGAATGTTTACTCCCTGGATAAAGACATTAAAGAATATATGTTTATGTCTTAAATACTATATCAGCCTTGACCATGCCCCTACGTTTTGATTTTATTAATATTCCATTTTTTATTCTAATTACTTGTGGGCGTAATGCATTGAGATATACATAGTAAATCAATGCATTGCGCCAAAGGTTTCAAAAAGCAAAAAATATGATACCTCAATATGTTAAACTCTGCTCTAACACTGGCCTAATTTGTAAAAACACTCCAGAAAACAGCTAAGTCGGTCAAAACATTGTGAAACATTATACTGTTTAAAAATAACATAATATTTCCCGCGTTTAGACTAAAAATACTATATTAAAAACAGCGCCATCTGTTACAAAACAACGTCAACTGAACGCCACTAACGCCATCTATCCTGTGTATTCGTAAACACCCCGGACAAACATGAGCACGTGTTTTTATTTTCTAATAATAGGGAACCACGTGGTCGGCAGCATGGCATGGCCATTCAATACCATAGCATTATATCACTGTAGGTATTTACCTACGGAGGTTGTGTTTGTAGACTTGTCCGAGACATTGCTTGGTTTAATGTATTGGAAACAAATCTAGTATTTATTAAATAGGTCAAGGGTATTAAGGGGAAAAAATACCTACTCTTATCTTAATAGAAACTTTACAAACGTAGTCGACTGTTTCCTCCCTGGAGGAGATAGACAGACATAAGAGAAAATATTATGATTTGGCCATAAAACCTATATGTTTCGATTTTTTCATATTCCATGGCATGGTCATCGCAGATATATGTTGTATGGCATTTACATTGTACAGCCCAAACTGCTGATAGCTGAAATTTGGAGTTTCTCCATATGATGTAGGCATACATGCATATAGGGAAATTCCCACGGGATTCACAACATCGTTTCTTAATGGAACTCTTTAAATTTCATATCTCTAGAACTCTAGAACCTACGGTTTGGGCTCTCCGTTAACATAAAGGCAGTCAGGGAGGACATTGAATTTTATAAATAAGTAAAGTGACCGGCAAACTAGTTGAACAACTTCGACGTGGAAGAAGAAAGTTCACGCAGTACATTTTACATGCGATTTCTATGAAAAATCGACTTTGCGCATTCGCCATTATTTTTTTAGAAGTTTCCCGTACGTGTACGTATAACCTACCAAAACTAACCAGCCACGTTTCCCCCCCCCCCCCCCCCCCAGTCGGCCCGCTGCGTATCCTCGCTGGAGCTGACGTTCGCGGTGTCGGAGCGGCTGGCGGACGGGCGCGTGCTGGAGCGCGACCTGAAGCCGGGCGGCCGCGACGTGCCCGTCACCGAGCGCAACAAGAAGGAGTACCTGGAGCGGGTGGTGCGCTGGCGGGTGGAGCGCGGCGTCGCCGACCAGACCGAGTGGCTTGTCCGGGGGTTCCATGAGGTGAGCTAGCCATCTATCTACAACCAGACTCCCAGAGCCTATGTCCTCTCTTATCTGAGTGATGTTCCCGGTTGCATCCCTCTCGGGAGCCCGAGTCTGCTAAACCCCAAATATTTGAGGTTGACGCAGTAGGGTAAGTCATCATTAACCATACCTTCTGCTAATAGATTTGGCAATATTTTGACACCAACTCTACTAGGAATCAAGCAGTTTATCCGCCACCGCGCGGGCAGAACTTAAGTATTGCTAGTCCTCCCTAAATTCCATAGTCGCCTTTTACGATACCTGCGGGAAGAGATAGGGTAACCCTATTCTATGCCGGGAATACACGGCGCCCAGTAGCCTTGTTCTGTCGTAACAATGTTACTTCTCGGTAGCTTTGTATTGGTGAAAGATTACCCGAAAAAGACATACATACATAAATTGTTAAATCTTTATAATATTAGTATAGAAAATATAGATACCTTATTTCAGAAAGTTAGACTGAAAATGTGAACAAAAATCCCATACAGTTATTTGAAAGTGACAGCTCTTTATTTACTTTTTCCTTTAAAATTGAGTTCTTTATTTTCGATCTAAGTTTCTGAAAAAGAGTATAGGTATTCAAAGTAGTGAAATTATTTCAACCTTACTCCACGTTTATTAATAAGGCAAAAGAGTCCGTCCAGTGCGTTTTAATATTCTGTAGTAACAATGAGGTTCGTTTAATTATCCCAGGTGGTCGATCCTCGGCTGGTGGCAGCATTCGACGCGCGGGAGCTGGAGCTCGTGATAGCCGGCGCTCCCGAGCTGGACGTGCCGGACTGGAGGAACAACACGGAGTACCGCGGCGGGTACCACGACGCGCATCCTGTCATCATCTGGTTCTGGCAAGCTATCGACAGGTACCTTACCTATACTGTCTCTTATCTTAATGTCTTACTTATACGATGACTAACTTACGTTTGTCTTTTACTGTGACATGAAGTTTCAAAGTTAACAGACAGTGACTAACGTTACATAAACTTAGTCATCGTTTATAAGTAAGGGAGTAAATGTCGTACTAAACTCCATCCAGAGGTTGCTCGGAGAAGATTACTATTTTTATTATATTTTTTATCATACAGTGCTTCATTGGATATGGAATTGTGTAAAACCGGCAATAGAACCCACTAGATCTAGTAATCGATCGGCCCAAAGTTCCATGAAAGATGAAGTAAAGATTAAGCGATTAAGAACTGGGAAAATATAAAATTAATAGATGTATCCCATTTTGAGACATTACCTCTCCTAACTAAAGATATTTATATATTTTCGTGCAGGTTCACAAATGAGCAACGTCTACGGCTGGTGCAGTTCGTGACGGGCACATCATCGATCCCTTACGAGGGTTTCTCCGCTCTGCGCGGGTCGACCGGTCCGAGACGGTTCTGCATTGAGCGATGGGGCCGAGTGGAGTCGCTGCCCCGAGCCCACACTTGCTTCAACCGCCTCGACCTGCCCCCGTACCCCACACCTCAACTACTGCACGAGAAACTACTCCTTGCTGTCGAAGAAACCAACACATTTGGCATAGAATAAATTATTATTAGAACCCTTTCACTTTCTCTTCAGTATTACATTGCGTATGACCGTGGAGTGTAATCGAGGCCGATTAGCTTTATCGCGCGGTTCGACCACCGTTTGCTCGTTCAAAATGCATTAGCAGCTGTAAATAATTGTGACTAATTAATTACTATCTCATGTTTTCAATGTAAATAATATAATAGTCAATGACATGATAGTCTAGGGTCGCTAGGACAAACAAAGATAGTATTAGGAATATAAATAGTACCTATATTGTAGATGTGCCTAGTAGCTATTTATTTATAAACCTAGGATTAGCCACCAATGTTGGAAGTTTGTATTTTATTAACGCTTTCATGTAAGTGAATGTATATTGTGGCTGTGAACAGGATTCATGTCCTGTGTATAGATTATACGCTTTGTCATTTATTTATTTATGAATATAGGTAACATACGATTATGTTATCCTTTTGATTGCACCTGATAAATGTATAATAAATAAATTATTGAAACATGTATCAATTTATAAAAAGTACATTTCCATGAGAACAAAACAACACTAGTCAGTACATAGCTATTGTAATGATGAGCTAACTTGTTGTAACAGAGTTCAGCTTCTGCCTATGTTGTTTTATATTGAATGTTATGTGATGATTTGTAAAGGTTCCTTTAATTTTAATCTGCCTAAATTATTATTCTCATTGTGTATAAAAAACTTGTATTAGGTACCAGAAGATGAATTTGTATTCTGTAAATCAAAATGAATTATTTATTGCACTCATTATTACATATTTATGTAAGCCCATGTTTATTGTGTTGAATATCTTCACTCTCTGTAAATTTTAAGTAAAATTGTTTTGTGTGGAAATGATATAATGTATACAATATACAAGATTACTTACAAATATTTGTTTTATTTGACCTTGTTACATGTGGTAAACCTATACACAACCACAGGAAGGAATTGATAACTAAATATCTAGTGTAAATATTCAAATCTACATACCTACCTACCCTAGTCCTTACCTATTCTATTATTTGACTGATAGAACGACTAAATTGTGCACATTTTGGGGGAGGAATATAACTAAGGATCC
>OY292398.1:2218777-2418003 GCA_958496205.1 Idaea biselata | reverse complement strand
CTCCTTGATTCCTTTTCTAGCAGGTGCAGTGGAGGGGCCTTTCGCCTTGATTTCTGGCTTGCCTTTATTTTCCTTTTCTGCGTCTTTGGTCTTCTTTTTTTGCTCTTTTGCCTGCTCTCGCGCTTTTAACGCATCAAGAGGATCGGATTCGTCGTCTAAGAAAAGAGCGTATCGGTTTACAACCCCCACACCGTAGGAATTCTCCATTGTGATCCTCTTGATGATTTAACCACACTAAAACTGGATGTTATTGGATTATTCTCACGCACTCTAGTAAGGCGACATTTTGTCTTATTTTATTGATTTCATTTAATATGGCGGACGAAAACGAACGCACCTTGCGCCATATGACGGAAAAGAATAGAGAACGAATATGGCGGACTGACTTACACTAGTCTATGGTATTTATTTTGTCTATGGAAAATATATGGTTTGCCGAGAGGTCTTTTTAGCTTATGGCGGCTCCACACGAAAAATGTGAACATAAATAAAAATGCCTAGAGCAAGTGAGTGCAAGTCGAATTCGCTCGCTGATGGTTTGTATTCATATCCTGCGCTGGTTTAAAAAAATGGATATAATACTACCCGTACTTAGGGCCTACTCACACTTATTCAGCTTCATTCGCGTTTCGCTGAACGATTTTAGTCACACTTATGCAGTTCTGCTTCTGTCAGCCGCGTACGCCGCGTACGGCAACACCGCTGATCGCCCTCTATAGCATTCGCATGATAAAACACATTTATTCTTATTTTATACTGGTTTGCCGCGAAAGCTGAATAGACGCGGAAACCTGAATGGATGCGTACACCTCTCCATACAAAATCGTTATTTTCTATGGACAAAAGCTGAAAAGCGGTGAATAAGTGTGAGTAGGCCCTTACCCGTATATTGTTTCAACCTAAGGTTTTAACGGAGTTTAAGATTCTAGTCGGTTCGGTTCGTATGGTAAAAAATAATTTAAAAACTTAAATTATTTTTCCTGGTGCACATGGCATCGGGGTGATCTCAACTTGGTTGTATGGGTGCTGTGTTAACACTGATAATAACACAACACCCATGCAACCAAGTTGTGCTGCACCAGGACCAGGACTTCTGCACCAAGATTTGTTCGGGTCTGTTCCAACAACTGGTCAGAGTAAAACACACTGCTATTGACGGACAGTTTAACAGGGTTGTAGTTTGGGTGCCCGACTTCAGATTACATAATCGGAAGTCAGGCAGGATAACCCGGTGGCACCGTATGTAATCGAGGTTGTTTTATGCTTTATTGAAGTCGGTTTTTAAATTATTTTTTACCAAACGAACTATCAGACATTAGAACTTCAGAACAGACCCGAATAAGTCTTGGTGCACATGGCATTGGGATGACCTCATCATGTTGAGTCGAGTGGTGGGAGCGGCTGAGACTCGGAGACTTCTGTAGCTGGTGTACTTGCCCACGTAACTTTTTTAAAGTTGGTCTTTAAAAACACATTTAATAAACCACAGCTCACACATTTATTGAATTTTACAAATTATCATCAACCAAAAACAAAAAACAACTAAAATTTACTCCACAATGATATTCTACTTACAAGGTGATGGAGGACATCCTCCTGTTCCTGATCCAACAGGTCCCAGACAAGTTTCCATTAATAATCCGCAAACCAAGTAAGGGTCACAATCTCCCCCAGGTCGCCTATCTTCCATAAAGCCTTTTCCTTTCTCTTTAACATGTCTTTGTAAGCGGATCGATGCAGCTCTACTAGCTACGCCCCAAGAAAACTTTTCAAAGGGAGCTGTTTCAAATTTACCAGATAATCTCATTCTATTTGTGGCTTCGTCGTTTCCGTAAACTCGCATATGTTTCATGTGATTCGTTTCTAATTTCTTAATACAACCCATAATAAATTCATAACCACCATCAGACCGCATTCTCTTCGTGCTAAAGTTGTGATGCATACCCACTCCAGGGTGAAATGCTCCCATAGGCTTGGGGTGATAAGTTATGTCTACACCAAAGTCTTCAGCCACCCTGGACATAACGAATCTTGATGCCCATAAGTCATCAGGAGCTTTCATACCAATAGAAGTACCTATTTGCCACTCCCAACATGCGTGCATTACCTCAGCGTTCGTTCCTTCAAAATCCATTCCGGCATAAAGACAGGCTTTCTCATGGCATTCGCTTATATCTCTTCCTGCAACATATTTGGCTCCAACTCCGCAGTAAGAATATTGATATTTTACAGCCGGAAATCCACCTCCTTTAGGCCAACCGAGACCCCAGCCATCCACGTCAAGCATAGTATATTCTTGCTCTAGCCCGAACCACGGGTCATCTTCTTTATGAAAATCACATAAATCACGGCAAAATTTTCTATTATTAGTTGGTGCAGGTTTCCCCTCACCGACATAAACATCGCACAAAACTATTATATGTGGATCACATCGAAACGGATCTTTGTACATAGCAGCTGCTTGAAGAGTTGTGTCAGAATTGTCAGTGGTCGCTTGTCCTGTGGAACTGCCATCGAAAGCCCAGCCAGGACATGCTTCAGCATTTGCCGGCTGACTTTTTAAAATTCTATCTTTAGTTCTCATATTTATACCTGATCCATCAATCCAAACGTAAGTAGCTAATATCTTGTTATTTGGCAGAGGAAGTCTTAAATATCGGTCCATAACTTTTTTGCTAAGAATATGATTGATTGAATGCTTGAGCAGGTTTCGCTTAGGCACCACCGATATGTTGTGTTTTATTAATTTGCTAAATCTAAAGACTTGGTAAAATGGTTTCTCCATATTTATAATTAGTTTTGTGATTAAATTACATAGAATTTTGAGTTCCAACTTTATAATATATTTTTTTAATATTTCACTTTGATATTTGATAAGACCATATTTTTTTATTTCGAATTGATATGTCAGTTATTTTCTTTGTTTTATTTAATTGAAAAAAAAGGTATGTTTCTGCTAGTTTGAAAAAGATTTAATAGCGTAATAATAGTTTTCATCTGTTTTGTTAGCAAGTTAATCTTGATGTTATTTAGGGTTTGTTTTTTTATCCTTAGTATCATTAGTTTTATTACCAATACAAGTTTCTGCTATTAAAGCACACACTCTGTATGGATCACAATCCCCGGCGGGTCTACGATCTTCTAGGAAACCTTTTTTCTCTTTAGCAACGCTTCTTTGAAGTCTAATTGATGCTTCTCTATCTGCAACGCCCCATCGACATTTATCAAAGGCAGCTGTTTCGAATTTACCTGTTAGTCGTTTTTTGTTTTCTTCGCCATCTCCAAGTCCGTAATTCTTCATATATTTTTCGTGTTGGTCACACAAAATCTTACATACTCTTTCGATTTCTGCTAAACCACCGTCTTTGCGCATTTTATCAACGCTGAAGTTGTGATGGCATCCTATCCCTGGTTGACCTTCTCCCATTGGCTTAGGATGATAACTGATGATAACACCAAATTGTTCAGCGATTCTGTTGAGTAAATATCTTCCAACCCATAAGTCATCTGCCGCCTTTATTCCACCTGTTGTACCTACTTGGAATTCCCAAGAACTTTTCATTACCTCCGCGTTAGAACCACTATAATCAAGTCCTGAGTAAACAGAAGCTACAGCATGGCAATCGACAACTTCCCTGCCTGCAACATGTTCACCAACTCCACAATACGAGTGCCTTGCTTTTGTATAGGGGTAGCCTCTATGTTTTGGCCAAGCTAGTGGCCAGACATCACAACCAAACATACTGTATTCTTGTTCAATTCCAAACCACGGGTTCTGGTCTGATATATCACTAAGGATTTTTGCACAATGAGCACGATGATTAGTAGCAGTTGGTTTACCATTTCCGTAGAATGTTTCACATAGAACTATAATGTTAGGACATTTCTTAAATGGATCTCTGTAAATGGCTGCAGGTATTAATAGTATGTCGGAGTCTTTTGCTTCAGCTTGCCCTGTCGAGCTTCCGTCAAACGACCATTTGGGGACCATGCTTAAATCGGTTGGTATTTGCTCCAAAACCCTTTCTTTAGAGCGCATGTTGATGCCACCTCCATCAATCCATACGTAGGTGGCAAAAATTTTGTTAGGAGGGAGAGACAAGTTCATATAGTGCTTGTAGTATGCGTCTATAGGTTGTTGCGTTTTTGATAGTCCAGCAGTAAAACTATTTTGGTACACATTGCGTGAACTTGGTTTTGAATATGATAGAATCAGCCTATGAAACACAGATTTATATTGCTTTTGAAACATTTTGTGGTTAAAATAGTTGTGTGGTGGTTAATTAAATACAACCAAAATAAAAAATCTAGTTGGCTGTTTTCAAATTAGAGGCGCATAGATTTCACAGTACCCATTTACTTAGTAAGTAAGTAAATGGGTATTGTGAAATCTCTCTTGTATGTACGTAAATGAATAGGTACAGTAAGGTCTGCGGCTTAGAATATCTCGGCGCCTTGCTCAAGGACGCTACATCGTTGGTATGTGGAATATGGTAACGAATTAGTTGGTCCAGTGTTCATTTTAGGGTTCCGTACCCTATTGTGATAGTGGTGCATAACCCTTCGTGTGGGAGTCCGACTCGCACTTGGCCAGCTTTGGCCTTTTTCATCCACTGTACGTAATCTGGGTAGCTTCTGTTATAATAGATTTTAGATATAGGATTATTTTAAGTATTTTTAGATTAGATTAAAACTCTTTTGGTAAATCATACAAAACAAAACAAAAAAGAGGTTAAATGTTTTGAGACTTACATCTATGTCCGCTTCCTGTCTCGAAACAAATAAAGGCCACACAGCTGCGTTTTATCGCGGGAGAAAAACGCATGAGAATTTCCACATTTTGATCAGCAAAAATTTTACAAAATTACCGCAGTATTGACAAGACGCGTCATGTCATACCGCACTCATACAGTTGCAATACCGCAACCCATACAGTTGCAATACAGCATGCACGTCCTGTCAATACTGCACCCATGCAAGGTGCAAAATCGCATGCGATATTAACGCACGGAAATAACGCAGCAGTCTGGGGGAGCCTTATAGAAGATGAAAAGTATACCTACACATCGGCTGCTACGGGGCACACTATCATTAATCCTCTAGTCACTAATACAGTAGGTACGATCCACTTTATTCTTGCGGCCCCAACCGCATTATATCAGAATAATGTTCACAAGCTTCTCGATTATTCTGTTTTTATACGTCTGAATGAGCCATTACTTTTTATCCAATAAAATTGTCTGTCTGTCTGTCTGCTGCTGTACGTTTCAAGGCTGTACACGTTAAAATCCTTTTGCCTGCCATTTTATCAGAACTTGTAAAAAAATATATATGTTTTGTTTTTCAGATTTTTGAAGAAAATGTGAAATGATGCGCAAAGAAGTTAGTTTTTGATCAAAATTTTAATAATAAATTGATACCGTGAAATCTAAAAGGATTTTTCACTTCGTCACGTTTTTAACGAGGCTAAGAAGACAATCTCAACAACATGGAAACGTAAATAACCATGTACCTACAAATATATTTTACTAACATTGCTAGATATCACATCTGCAATAATAAAATGTTAAGTCCTGTTTGTTTGTTACAGTATAAAAGCGAACGCCCGCGCCGCGTTCCTGTGTAACTATGAAGTTATGCAAATTCTTCAAGAGCTAAAGGACAACGCTCACAAAAAGCATAAACGAGAGAGTTCACTTGCTACTGTTACTTACGAGGTAATAATAGCTGCACCCTGTAGTGTTACCTTCATTCTAGATTCTAAGATACTTTGATGTAATTGTAAATCAACTGGCGAAGTGCGAGTTGGAGTCGCGCTTGATGAGATCCAACAAAAAAAAAACATGTTTTCATGCCCTTAAATATTTGTTTTTATAGCGGCATCTGTAATGATTTCAACTGTCGGGGTTCATGAGATACAGCCTTGTTACAGACAGAGGAGTCTCAGAAATAGAGTCCCGTTTTTACCTTTTGGGTATGGAACCCCTAACAAATGTTACAACAATCGGTATCTGGTAGTCCAACACATAATCACTCAATTTGTTTCGTTTGTTAGACTGTTCACTACCTCCAAGAAACAGAATGCAAATACCAAACTCCGGAGCTGATCGAGAAGTTCCTTGAAGCCATGAAGCAGTTCAAACTGACCAAGACAGAGAAGTTAATGATGGTCAACACTCCACCGAGAACTGAACTTGAAATACAGTTGGTGAGAATACATTTCTATTTTTTTTTTTTTTTTCTTCTGTGTATCATTTGCGATCAGCCCTAAGGCTATAAGCAAATATGCTGTATGTATGCAATGGCGTGTTGCGCTAGTCCCCAGTGGGCATAGCACTATGATCTCTGTATGTTGCGATCCAGTATGTATTGACGTTTAAGTCGCTTCAGTGCGCTGTGTGTTGTTCGGAGAATTTATTATTTATTTATTTATTATTCAGTGCGCTTGGAATCAGCAGATCTACGGCCAACTGATTAGGGTGTTGTGCAAGTCGATTTTTATATGATTGTTCTGCGGTTGTGATCTCTTCCTGTACTGTATTTCACACATTTCTATTTAGGTTTATTATCTTCTTTTCATATAGTGGAGAATATTAGATTTGGATGAGAGATAACAGAGAGAGGTAGTCATCTAATGGGATGACTCCTGCTACCCCCCCAAACTGCACTGAACAAATCTGAAAATGGCTAAGTAGCCGATGGCAGATAAATTAGAGGGAAAGGAAAAATAAAATATAGTAGCATGGCTCACCTAGTGTAAGAGTTTTCACGTCGTCATACATTCAAATCAAGCATCATTGACCATACCTTCTGCAATTAGATTTGGCAATATTTTTATGGCTGGCCTGACACCAACCCTTCTAGGGAGCAAGCAGTTTATCCGCCACCACATGGAGAAAACTTAAGATTTGCTAGTGTCTCCCAGATCCATTAGTCGCCTTTTATGACACCCACGGTAATTAAAGGCCAGGTCAATGAAGCAATTCTATTGATTCCATGTCACATCTCTGGTGGAAACAAAGCCTTAAACTGGTACCCATATTACAAGCATAGTCTATTGATTTGCTAGAAGATGCTGTGTGCAACATCCTACAAAATGTATTATTTATTACAGATTGTCCAAGAAAGTGAAGAGAGGTTATCGGAAGATGAGGTACAGAAAATAATTCTAATAGTTAAAGAATTTTTACCATCAGCTGATTCTTGATCAGAGCTGGATGTACTGAAAACTTGAGAACATTTAGTTATCAAAGAGACTTTAAAGTGAAAGTTTATTTGGTTAAGTTGGTAGTAACAATCAATACATAATGATAATATGCACGCCTTCCAAAGGTCCGTGGCTCTATAGTCCATTAGCCCCTCTGCGCCCCGTGATTTTACCCGCGTAAGACTCCAACAGTCAGTCAGTCAACTATTATTCTTACTGATCCCGGATGGTGCTCTTGGGAGTGGCCTTATGAAACAGCGGCCCCACCTGGAATGCCTTGAGGCTGTCAAGTGGGGACGCTATAACATATATAGTTAGTTCAGTTGTGACAAGAGGTTGTTCTTGTCTTCTCCAAGGTTCCATCTATCTCTATCTATAGCAATATTCATTAAAATCGGTTCAGCAGTTTAGGCGTATAAATGCAAGTGACGGATAGAGTTCCTTTTGCATTTATAATAAATAATAGAAGGATGTAAGTTGATGTAAGATAGAATAAAATAATAGAAGGGATAAATATAGCATAAGTTTTTTAAAAGGAAAAATAAAATCATACTACTTAATACATTACATTTTTTTAATTCCATAGAATAATCAAGTCTTCATTTAATTTATTATATTTCTAGAATACAAAACAGTAGGTACAATTGCAAAATCTAGATAAATCTGAAGTAGGTAGTGCAATTTGGTACTTTAGATCTAGCTAGATTATAAGTAAGATTATTTTTTTCACTCACTTATTTCAGTTCTTAATAAAAATAAAAAAAAATATAGGTATACACTACTATAAAAACTTTAAACAAAATTCCATCTAAGTATTAAACTTACCTATATAACCAAAATAGATTATTATTAGGTTGGGTTGGTATTATTTGTAGTCCAAGTCCAACACAATTGCATGCCTAGAAGCATTAGAAGCATGATTTGGAAGGAACTGGAAAAGTTATTTTTAAATCTAAAATATATCATTTAAATTAGGAAATATAATACAATTTTATAAATAGGTAGGTACCTATACCTAAATAGGGAATAACATTAATAAAAATAGGTACCTACTTATGTAAATGAATTGAAATAATGTTTATTTCAATACATTTACTTATGTAACTATTTATCTACAGCCATAGTTAAAGTAGAGTACCAATTTAACTTATTTCCATTCCCATTTTAAAATATGATGTCAAACCAGTAGGGTACACCTATATTGAAAGAAATCTAACAGTTTAGTAATTATCATTATTCAGTCAGCCATGCCTCTTGCTTTTCAGGCTACAGACTATCAGTTTTAACTGTGCAGTTTTATCTGTACAGTTAAATCGTACTTGTATAGGCAAAACCAAAGAACTATACAGTTATAACTGCGCAGTCAAATCTAGTGGTCGATTTTTACTGACCATTCCTAACCTAAAACCATTGCCGCGCTCTGTATCGCTATCTACAACACAAGAATAACAAGGTCACCATTTTTAGGTTATTTCATGTTCACAACAACATTTTGATGTAGGTAAGTATTAAAATTAAATGAATTAAAATAAATGTAATGCATGAAAAATGAGTTGTTAAAGTTTCCACGGTGTATTTAAGTGCAGGTGCTTCATAGTTTATTTAGTTTTATAAGGTCTCTTATAAAGGTGAGTAAATTTTTGTCTTTATTTTATAATTGGTAGAAAAATTAAGTAAATTTCGACTTCATAAATTATTGACAATATTGT
Source organism: Idaea biselata (assembly GCA_958496205.1). NCBI lineage: Eukaryota > Metazoa > Arthropoda > Insecta > Lepidoptera > Geometridae > Idaea > Idaea biselata. Next base: position 2,409,087 of record OY292398.1, on the reverse strand, counting down.
ATGGTAACTTATTTAATGCCAATTTATGAGATAGAACATAACCATCTTCAAAATTGTATTTTTTAAATTGAAGTTTGGCCATTTATAAAATTGGTGTTTGCTTATTTAAAAGTAAAGTACTTGAACTTGATAGGTAGGTTAGGTAGATATTTATAACAAATAAAAAGTCCCGCAAAATTAAATAAGGTAGGTACTTACACTTACTCATTTATAAAATTGGTGTTTGCTTATTTATATAGGTAAAGTACTTGAACTTGATAGGTAGGTTAGGTAGATATTTATAACAAATAAAAAGTCCCGCAAAATTAAATAAGGTAGGTACTTACTCATTTATAAAATTGAACTTTGCTCATTTATAGAATTGGACTTTGCCCATTTATAAAATTGGACTTTGCCCATTTATAAAATTGTACTTTTCTCATTATTTATTTAACTTAGTTCATTTATGATGAAACTGGACTTTGGTCTTATATGTTTATTAAACTTAGTTCATATATGAAACTGGACTTTGCTCAAGTGTTATTAAATTGACTCTTGGCCATTGGACTTTAGAAGTAGGTATAAATATGCTTGTTCAAACAAATATTATTTAGTATTTATTTGACCGTCGTCGTACCTAGTTACATCATTTATTTATAACTCAAGAACGGCTGGACTTTGTACTCAACCGAGGGGTGGGTACTGGGTATTAAGTAAGTGAAGTAACGATTTAGTCTTATGAACAAGATATTTAGAATATACTTATTGTATCCCGTAGACGAACAGACAGCTGAGTCATAGTAATACGGTCCCGTTTCTACCCACATGAGGACGGAACCCTAAAAACATCTTGGTCTTAGGGTCAATCTTCTATTTAAATTTAAAATATTCTACTTTTCATTATTTGGCGGTCCAAATTCAGCCTTGTTGCGGTGCGGATGCGGCCGTGCTCCGCCTGTTGCCAACCGTTGATAGGAGTTATACTATAACTGTTATAGTATTTATCTTATCACTGATAACATGTGAAATAAAACAATAAATATGCCTTTTTGTTAGTTCCAGCGGCTTAAAGAATCAGGTGGACATTTTAAATGATTTTTGCTCCGTGTTTTCAGTAAGAATGTCCCGTCTAATCTTGCACCGTGCGTTGGGCAGCCCCCCGGCACGCGCTGTTGCTATGTTGGGCGAACTATTGCAACTCAAAATGGAACTAAAAGATGTGAATATTATAAATTACGATCATAAAGCACCGGAGTTTCAAAAGGTAAAGTTTTTACGACTAATTCATTATACAAAAATTGAATATTCATAATGCTTTGACCATATTAAAAACATGGTAGGACAAATGAGTACCTTACGTATACATTTATCATTTTATATCTTATTCCCATTTGTTTTTGACGGGACAGATAAAAAGTAAAATAAATTAAAAAATGTTATCCTATTTGTCCCGACAACAAGACTAAATATAATGTGGTATATAGAATGTTCCTAAATATTTTTATAAAATAATTAGGCGCACCTAGTAATTCAATAAATGTATTAATTATTTCCAGTTGAACCCTATGTGTACTGTACCAGTATTGCAAGATGATGACTTTGTAGTATCGGAAAGGTAATGTCTTATTCAGTTAACACATAACTTATTGTGGTGCTAATAATACCACGTAATTATTTAAAACGGAATATCCCAGGATAAACAGGATATTCACCATGTTGAATATCCCAGCTAAAACAGGATATTCACCATCTTGGATATCCCAGGTAAAACAGGATATACACCATGTTGGATATCCCAGGTAAAACAGGATATTCACCATGTTGTTTATCCCAGGAAAAACGGGATATTCTCCACGATGGATAACCCAGGATAAACGATATATTTATCATGTCTAAAATCATTTATTTACAACTCAATATCAAATACACATCAAATTAAAAAAAAATCATACAAAAGAAATATAAAAATTACAACAATACACAAACACAATAAGTCACTTGGCCCGTACAGTGCGTGTGGCAGCGGCGGCTGCTGAGGCAGCGGCTGTGGGCAAGCGGGTGAAGTACGCTGATTTGGAGAGGGCGTACATATTTGTTCCTTTGGCGATGGAGGTTATGGGGTGTTGGTGTGGGGAGGGGTTGGAGTTTGTTCGGGCGGTGGGTAATCGTCTCAGGGAGAGGGGTTTGGACGGTCGTTCAGTGTTGTTCCTGTTGCAATGGCTTTCCATCGCGGTGCAGCGTGGGAACGCTGCTAGTGTGATGGGATCCTTTGCTTCGGGAGCAATCCGGAGGGACCTTTTTGACTATTTTTTTTTGTTTGTGTATGTTGTAATTTTTATATTATTTTTTTTATCATGTTGGATATCCTAATATAATCATAATAAATATTCATCACGGGATATTCATCATTGTTTGTTACCCTGTATTAAACAGGATATTCACTGTGTGGGATATATCGGAATTTACGTGATATTCACTATGTTGGATGGATATAAACGCATTGATTATTTATCTAATACTAAACCCTGTCCTTTCATCTCCAGTCACGCCATAATGAAGTACCTAGTGTCTATGTATGGAGGGCAACAAGGCTCACGTCTCTACCCGAGTGACGTGCGCACGCGCGCTATAGTCGACCAATGCCTGTTCTACGACGCGGGAGTACTGTTCACGGCTTTCAGAGACGCTGCGGTAATATAACGACTATCTATCTACCTATACGTATACATAATGAAGTATACCTAAGTTCTAGTGTCTTTAAAAAATATGGGGATAGTAGAATCGCGTGCTCAAGCGGTCAGGGCGCTCGCACGGCTAGCGAGAGGTACGAGTTGACATCTAAATAATCTATCTTACCGATTTATTTTTATTAAAGCCACACTACTATACGAAAAGAAGAACATTTATATTATAAAATCAATTTATTACTTATTTAAAATTAACAAGACTTAAAATTATAGCACACAGCGCCATCTAGCCCCTAAACTATGCAACTAAAGGATGATGAACGTAAATAATACATAATTAAAATACTTATTTTCATAAATTTCAGAGGTCACTATTTCTCGATGGCTTAGTCGAGCCTAGCGAGGTGTCCAAGGAGCGTCTAGACTCGGCATACGAGGTAGCAGACCGTTACCTCGCGCTTCGCCCCTTCATCGCGGGGGACTCTTTTACCATCGCCGACCTGTCTTGTGGGTCCACAGCCACCGCCGCACAGACCTTGCATAGACTAGACGCTGAAAGGTTAGTATGTGGTAACAGATCGTTACCTCGCGAGGGACTCCTTTACCATAGCCGACCTGTCCTGCGGGTCCACAGCCATCGCCGCACAGACCTTGCATAGACTAGACGTTGAGAGGTTAGTACAGTAGTAGCAGACCGTTACCTCGCGCTCCGCCCCTTCATCGCGGGGGACTCTTTTACCATACCCGACATGTCCTGTGGGTCCACAGGCGAGTAAGGCGAAGGCCCGATTGCAATGCAGAAGATTGCGGGTTCGATTCCCGCCGGGTGCAAGTATTTATGCCTAAAAATAAATATATGTTTCTGGCCCGTGTGTTTTCTATGTTATCACAAGTATGAATTTACAATAAAAAGTATAAAATGCAGTATATCCGTTGTCTAGTATTCATAGTACGCACCTAGTGCTTAGTTTGAACCTAGATTGAGCTGTGTGTAACGTCGTGCAATATTTATTTCTATTTGACCTTTATCTATTTGTTTCAGATTCCCTCACTGCGCCGACTGGATGAAAAGACTTGAGAAGGAGCATGTCTTCGAGACAATAAACAAGGAAGGGGTCATGTACTTTGGGAAAATTGTTGAAATGCTCAAACGGAATAATGCGCCTTAATAGCAGACTGAATTGAATTTCTAGTCATTAATTTATGTACACTATATTATCTACTTATTTTTATTGACTAGCTGTGCCCCGCGGTTTCACCCGCGTTTGTCCCGATCCCGCGGGAATAACATATACCAAGTTTCATGGTAATCGGCAGTTTTTACGTGATTAAGTAACAAATTTGCGTGTGTATGCGCAGACACATACTAATACATACTCACAATCTTTCTGCTTTATAATATTAGTAGGATTAAAAAGTAATAGCTGCCTACACGTTAGACGGATTCGTCTGGCGGACAACTAAATACCTACTTACTTTGTATTTTGTAGTGTAAATGCTTGAGTTGAAAACTGTTTTTGCTGAGCAAATAAGCGCGGAACTGTGCACCTCCAACAAATCCGTGCGAAACCACATTTCCTTCTGCAAAGGAAATGCTTTTTGACATGTTCACAATAAATGTGCATCTGCTATAAGTTGCGCCCGCGACGACTGCACGTCGAACGTAGGTACATATCAGACTGATGCAAGCCAAGAGCACAGTTATTATGATGCACTTCCTTTTTAGGATCCTAAAACGAACAACAGGCCCCTGATTACGTAACTCTGTTGCTAACAAATCTCGATTGAAACAATTGAAATTGTTGTTTTTTGCGTTTACTAATATAAAAATTGATAGTTACAGTCGCTAGTTTTAATTGCAATGGCAATTTAATAGCGACTAAATGACGTGAAAAATGACATGTAATTAACAATTTCAATTGTTTCAATCGAGAGTTGTTAGCAACAAAGTGACAAAATAAGGCCCCAGGTTGTTAGAGTGGCAAGAGGCGTCCCAAAATCGGCAAAAATGGCGTTCTCTTGTGTCGGAGGCCAAGACCCACTTCGGGTCGCTGCGCCAGAGGAGTAAGTAGTAGACAGTAGATTGTTGGATCAGGATCCAACGCTGTGTCCGCCGGACAAATTCGTCTAGTGTGTAGACAGCTAATTAGACAAGTGAAAGATGTACTAGAATAGCTACTAACTATCACAGTTTTAAGTTTTTATTTAAGACTAAATAATAAAACTGAACTATAGCTGAGTATTATTTTTTGAAGACAATTCCCTTATCTTACAAGCTTTATGCTTATAGCATTGGTTTTAGTAAGTAGGCATCTAAAACAAGTGCGACACTCGCGCACGAAGGGTTACGTACCACTTACCACTATCACAATTGGATACGGAACCCTAAAATTATTTACAACAACCAATCTTTAAATTTGATAGGAAAATGCACAGACCTAGAATACTTTTTGCTATGGGAAAATGTGAAATATTCAGCTTCGATCCTACGACCGCAACTCTCAAAAAAAAAATGAAAAAAAAACTGTCACAAAGAAAATCTGAAACATTTAAGAAACTCTTTGGTAAGTGAAGGCAGACTGATATATTGACAGACAGGGCAGCCATTTTGAATTCCATGGCCAACTCTATTTGACTTCGACCAATCAGAAGCGACCTCACATTGTACTAAAATTATCTTGTAGTTTTTGAAACACGTTTGTTTTATGGGAGCCCCTCTTAAATATTTGTTTTATCTTGTTGTTATAGTGGCTACAGAAATACTTCATCTGTGAACATTTTAAATGTCCAGTTATCACGGTTTATGAGATACAGCCTTGTGACGTGACTGACGGACGCACAGACAGACAGTGAAGTCTCAGTAATAGGGTCCCGTTTTCACCTTTGAGTTTGCAGAACCCTAAAAAAGACTCACTATTAAAAAGTGGTAGAACAAAAGTTAGTCTTTTAGACGTTTAGAACACCTCGTATTATTTATTTTACCAGCTGTATCCCGCGGTTTTACCCGCATAAGAATTTTTAAATATCCTTTCATATCGGATGATCACTTATAGAACTCTCCAAATTTAAACCCCTATACTATTAGCAGTTTAGGCTGTGCATTGATCAGTCAGTCTGTCAAGACAAAGCCGTGTATAGATATAGATTGAAAAAGGAGGACGAGAATAAGGTTGAAATAAACATGTTAAGAAATAATAGTTACCAATCAAGGTAGAGTATACTCAGGTAAGATCGGATACAGGGGAAAACCGTATGGCTGAAATATCTCCCAAAATAATTGATGTTTTTAGTGTTAGCCACGGTGTTCACAAGTGCAAATCACCCCGCACCGATCTTATAGATTGAAATAGGAGGACGAGAATAAGATCGAAATAAATATGTTATGAAATTATAGTTACCAATCAATCCAAATTAAAATGGTGTCAAAACCACGAGGAACAAATAAAAATGGACATACTTGCTACTCAACATGCTAACCATAATTTTACTGCCTTCTGGAGGGGTACAAACAGGTTAAATGTGAGGCCTCGTGTCCCGGTGAGTGTTGGTGGTGTTTGTGACCCTCAGGCGATAGCGAACTTATTTAAAGAGCACTTCAGGGTTAAATCGCCGCTGGGACCCTATCTCCCGCGTGCTGTAAGTGCGGGGACCGGTCAGAGCCCCGTCGACATTACCTTTCGAGCCAAAGACGTAGCTAAATTTATTAAAAGTGCAGCGAAGGGTAAGTCGCCGGGTCATGACGGTCTCAGCATTGAACATCTTGAAAATGCGCGGGACCTCATCTGGCCAGAGTGCTTGCTTTGCTCTTTGCTATGTGTTTAAATCACTCATATCTACCAGAAAACTTGATGAGGACGGTAGTGGTGCCCATTGTAAAGAGTAAAACTGGAGATTTGTCGGATATAAATAATTATAGGCCAATATCCCTAGCGACTGCGATCGGCAGAGTGTTTGATGGCTTACTTAATAGCCAGTTAAATAAATGCCTAAAATTGCACGATAATCAATTCGGATTCAGACCGAATTTATCAACTGAAAGTGCGATATTAAGTCTAAAACATACTATCAGATACTATGTCGATCGTAAGACGCCTGTTATTGGTTGTTTTCTCGACTTGTCTAAAGCATTTGACCTGGTTTCTTATGAGATATTGTGGGACAAGCTGAAAGCAATTAACTTGCCGCCTGAAATCACTAATATTTTTAAATATTGGTATGGAAACCAATATTTAGGTCAATTGCGTTAGATGGGATAAATGTGTACTCTCTGAACCATACAGGTTGGAATGCGGGGTGAGGCAGGGGGGGCTTAGCTCTCCGTCGCTTTTCAACCTGTATGTGACTGAGCTGATCGTCGCGCTCAGCAGTCAGCATCTCGGTTGTCACGTCGACGATATCTGCCTTAATAACTTAAGCTACGCTGACGACATGGCTCTGCTGAGTGCGTCGGTCTGTGGAATGAGAAAACTCATAGATATATGTGAGTCCTACGCAGCTAGTCATGGCCTAGTGTATAATGTCAAAAAGAGTGTGTGTGTTGTTTTTGGGGTTGGTGGTGTCAGAATGGCAAGAGATATACCGGAAATACAGCTCAACGGAAGTCCATTAAACAGAGTCCAAGAGTGTAGGTACCTCGGTCACCTGATAACGGCTGATCTCAGGGACGACGCCGACATTGACAGGGAACGAAGGGCGCTATCGATTAGGGCTAACATGGTTGCTCGCAGATTTGCGAAGTGCTCGAGGAAAGCAAAAATAACTTTATTTAAGGCGTATTGCACTTCGCTTTATGCGGGTAGCCTGTGGGCTTTCTTCACGAAGAAGTCGTATGGGGCCCTTCGAGTCCTGTACAATAATAATAATAATAATCCCTAGCCGATCTCGGCCATAGTGACTGTTTAGGCTATGTATTATGACGACACAGTTCTTCTCGTCTATGATGTGCTCGCACGTGACTTATGTACCCGATTTTTGCAGAGAAACCTCTACCGCAAGTCGGGCACGTCAACACACCATCCACAATATTATAGGAAGTGGGCCTAAGTGGTTTGGATTTTAACGCGTCTCTTTTGAGGTCCATATCAGCACGTCGTTCCAACTCAAAATTAGAGACGTACTGATTAATGAGTCGCCTCCACTCCGGCCGTTTAGCTGCTCTTTCCCCCCATTGAGCTGGAACAATTTTGCATCTTTTCATATGTCTTTTCAGAACGTCCTTGTACCTCAGGTATTGTCCGCCTGGTTGACGCTTGCCATTTTGAAGCTCTGAAAAGAGCAGGCGCTTGGCCAGCCTATCGTCCGTCATACGCGAAACGTGTCCACACCAACGCAACTGGCGCCTCATGAGGTAGGTCTCGATACCTCCAACGTTTGCACGTCGGAGAACTTCAGTGTTGCGGACCCGGTCCTGCCACTTAACGTTCAGAATGTCACGGAGACACTTTATACAATAACGCCTTCAGAATGCTGTTGGGGCTGCCTCGACGTTGCAGCGCATCAGGGATGTTTGCTGAAGCCTGCACCGATTGCTTTTATGCGTCAATGCGCAAGAAGTGCACGTCCCTGGTGCGCAGAGTCAGGGCTAGCTCGAACACCATACTGAAGATGATAGGCGGCAGACTGGATTGCTCATACATGAATAGGTGCGACCGCATTCATGTTGAGTACATCCATTAGATTTTAAGATTACTAACATTAGTTTATATGATCGTGTTTTATTAACCCATTATGGATCATGTCGGTCTGAAATAAAAGTTTATTTATTTTATTTTATTTATTTAATCAAGGTAGAGTATAGTCAGGGAAGATCGGATACCGGGGGAAACCGTATGACTGAAATATCTCCCAAAGTAGGTAATATTGTTTAGTGTTAGCCACGGTGTTCACAAGAGCAATTCACCCTGCACCGATCTTATAGATTGAAATAGGAGGACGAGAATAAGGTCGAAATAAGTATGTTAAGAAATAATAGTTACCAACCAAGGTAGAGTACCTACAGTCAGGTCAAATCGGATACGAAGGAAAACCGTATGACTGAAATATCTCCCAAAACAGTTGATTTTTTTAGTGTTAGCCACGGTGTTCACAAAAGCAATTCACCCCGCACCGATCTGTGGCACCTGGCAGTTGCAATGTTACCTATTTTGGGAGTTACATATTTGAGTCATACGGTCTTCCTCCGTATCTTACCTGACCATACTACTTATTTATGTATAAGATACTAGCAGTGTCCCGCGGTTTCACCCGCGTAAGTCCCGATCCCATGGAAATATCGGGATAAAGTAGCCTATGTTACTCAGGGTGAATATAGCTTTCTAATGGTAATGAATTTTTAAATATGTTTAAAATCGGTCCAGTAGTTTTTGAGTGTATTCAAAACAAACATACAGACACACACACACACAAAATGCAAATCATTCCTCTTTTTTTAAATTAGTGTAGATTACAACTAGCACCGAATTTGTTTGTCATCATTTAGTCTGTGTAATGTGCTGATAACAGTTACTGTTACCGCACGTATGTCAATAAACATGACCAAAAATAAAGCGAGTTTGTGTTTATTATCGCCTCTCTGATAATTAGGTATTATTTTGATAAACGACAGTTTATCTTTGAAAAGTGGGAGTCGGGCTCTCGCGCGAAGGGTTCCGTACCAAACACACAAAAAAATCCGCCAAATGTGAGTCTGACTCACGCAGGAAGGGCTCCGTTCCATTATCCTACTAATATTATAAAGCTGAAAGTTTGTGAGTATGTATGTAATGTATGTGTGTGTGTGTTTGTTATCAATCACGTAAAAACCGCTGAACCGAGTATCATGAAACTTGGTATGTAGATAGCTGGAGACCTGGAATAACACATAAGCTTTTTATCCCGAAACCTCGGGGTGCAGCTAGTTATACAAATAAATCACGTTAGTTGCATGTTGGACCCATTCAATTCCTTTTATTCTGTTTTTAACAGAATTGTACTTCATATGTGTAAATTTTAACTGTCTAGCTACTACGGTTCATGAGATACATCCAGGTGACAGATCAACAGATAGACTGACGGACAGTGTAAAAGGGTCCCGTTTTTACCCTTTAGATAAGGAACCCTAAAAATGTTTGTTACGTGATAGTTGGGTATTTGGAGTTGCAGAATCATTGTGAGACAGTTATATGAAGCTGATATATACCTAATATATCGAAGCGTACCTAATGGTAATCTCTTAGAGTGCCTACTCTGCCTACCTACCTGTTTATCTACAAGTAAATGATTGATTATTATTCGTTTACCTATTACATAGTACCATATCGAGGGGCACAACTACTAGGTAAACTCTGATATTACCTAAAACTTATTATAATAATTCAATTATACAGGATGGAGTTTTGATCATACTGAACAATAAATAGTAAATATTAAAAAAATAAATTAAATTAAGTAATTAAATAAAAATTGTGCTGTATACCAGCAGATATAGGTAGGTACTTACTTAGATTTATAATTTCATACTATGTAGGTACTTACATTGTTGTATGGTCGAAACGAGTAGACTGTACAGTACACTAATAAATAAATAAATAAATTATGTGAACAACACACAGCGCCATCTAGCCCCGTGGTAAGCGACTAAGCTTGTGTTACGGTGATTAATATACATACAGTTTTCAATCAATCATTTATTGCTTGACAATTGTAAAAAAAATTCTTAAAAATATTTTTTTCCTTTCCCAGCTATCGCAAAAACGTAAATATATCTAGTCTAAACTAAAACTAATAATTAGGTAATATGTATTGATCACATGATCACCTTTTTTGATCTTGAATAGAATAGAATAATAAATTATTCGTTTTATTATTATTTTCTACAAGAGCCTTCTGGGTCAAATTCTTTAAATAAGACATTGTGAATGTCAAAAGTAGTGTCGGGTCGGGTGGGACTCGGGTTCGATTTTAACAAATCATAAAACGGAATTGTTTTTAATTTTAATAAAAATGGTACCTAAAATCTTACCTACATAGAAATCAAACCCGTTTTTTTTAATGTTGTACCAATCGATACTTTAAGCAAAACAAAATATAGGTAAGTATAAATTGTTCCTTTGTTTTCGCGATGTTCGTTGCATATAAATTAAACTCATTGCTTTTGATTCAAGTTAAATATAATAAACACCACTCGATTAAAACCGAAAAAAATAATAGTTTTAAATATAGATAGGTACTAGGTACCTATTTAAATAAAATGATATTTTAATAGAATCGATCCCTTACCCTTTGTGGTAACTGTGGTCTGGTACCATTTTTAACCAACTGCCAAGAAAGGGTTCTTAAAATATATTTTATTTTTTTTGAAATAGTGTTCGCATCGCAACGCAACTCTTCACAGTAGTTTCCGCTATCTCTTATTATATTATTTAGGAATTGACCCTGAACTCCTATTTAATAAACTCACGCTGTATAGAGATAAAAAGAACTATTTACAATCTTTTGAAGCCAGTCTTTCAGTTATCGTGTATCTGTCAGTGGGGAAGCTTGTCTCAGTGAGTATGCGTGAATACCTATTATCTATCTTTGATCTTATGGTATTATCTATATTTACATTTTATTTATTTAGGTATTTAAACTCTGAAATAGGGTTCCTTTTTACAGTTCTTTGGGTACGGAACCCTAAAAACTAACAGCTTTAACAGAAAGCAACTTATACAATAAATTAAGTACTTAACAAAAGTCAAGAGAGTCGAGAGAGAGATCGTGGGGTCGAATTCCGCTGATGTGATTAGGGTATTACAATTTGAAAAAATCTTAAATTCATAAAATTAGGTTATTTAATTTTATTTAAATGTAACTTTAAATATACTATGAAAGTATAAATCTGGAACAAACAAATTTCATTTTATTTTCTTTTATATCTACTTATACACTTTTAAACTTACTTACAACCTTAAAGATTTTTTTAAGATTATTTTCTTAGTTAGGTTTATTTTTGTTTCATTATGTTATTCATTAGTACTTTAATTGTAGCTAAATTTCATTTTGTCTTGGTTGTTATTTAAATAAATGTGTTATAGTTCTTTAATCACGTCATTAGGTACCTGTTTTTGAGTTTGAACACTATCACACTTATAAGTACCATTACCTACCTATTCCAATCTCGCCTTAAGATATAGCGGCTTTAAACCTATACCTACTTACCGAATATAAGAAGTAGTGGCTAAACTACGAAATTATCGTCTTCTACATCTACACTTCTACACTATCTACACTAATATTATAAAGTGGAAAAATTTGCATTTTTATGTGTATGTGTGTCTGTATGTTTGCAATGAATAAACTCAATAACCCTTCTTTGCGTCGCGCAGTCAGGTAAAAACTACTGGACCGATTTCAAAAATTATTTCACCATTACAAAGCTACATTCACCCTGAGTAACATAGGCTACTATATTCTTACGGGATCGGGACTTACGCGGGTGAAACTGCAGGACGCAGTTAGTCTTCAATAAATCGTCGACACTTGACAGCAATGAGCGAGCCCAAAATGCTGGTCACATTGCCACGCTGAATGGCATTGCTTATTTTTAGGGTTCCGTACCTAAAGGTAAAAACGGGACCCTATTACTGAGACTTCGCTGTCTGTCTGTCTGTCTGTCTGTCTGTCTGTCCGTCCGTCCGTCCGTCCGTCCGTCTGTCCGTCTGTCACCAGGCTGTATCTCATGAACCGTAATAGCTAGAAGGTTGAAATTTTCACAGAAGATGTATTTCGGTTGCCGCTACAACAACAAATACTAAAAACGAAATAAAACAATTATTTAAAAGGGGCTCCCATACAACAAACGTGTTTCAAAAATAACAAGGAGTCGAGTCAGGACAGGAAGAAGGACAGGAGGACAAATCGAGTTGGTCATGGAATTCAAAATGGCTGCCCTATCTGTCAAATATACCTACTAGTCTGCCTTACTTACCAAAGAGTTTATTTTATGTTTCAGATTTTCTTTGTGCCAAGGTTTTTTTTTTTCAGTGATTCGGTCGTTTGATGGGAGTAAGAATCGAAGATAAATATTTCATATTTTCCTATAACATTTAAAAATTGGTTGTTGTAAACCATTTTAGGGTTCCATATCCAATTGTGATAGTGGTACGGAACCCTTTATGCGCGATTGTCGCACTTGCCCCGTTTTTTTTAAATTTAAGTACCTTATTATTATTATTATATTAGCCTGAATTGTCCCACTGCTGCGCAAAGGCCTCCCTCCAACTCTTCCATTCAGGTCTGAATTTAAATAATTTGTAATTTTAGAACACGATGTCAAAGTTGACGCTATACAAACTTGAAGCGAGCCCTCCGGCGCGTGCCGTGATGGTGCTGGCTGATATGTTGGGTCTCGACTTCGAGTACAAAGATCTAGACTTTGTGAAGATGGAACACAAATCGCCGGAATATATGAAGGTATACCTAACTACTTATATGTTTCGTACGTTAGTTTTTTTAAAATTTCAGACTACAATCCGACATTTTGGCTTATTGTATTTGACATTTTTTCTTCAGAAAGATGTGTCAAATCGTAGTCTAAAATTAAAAACGAAGTATGGATAGATAAACGCTTTATTGTACCAAATTAATTGGATAATTAATTCAAATATTACAAAAAAAAAACTTAAATCTAGTGTATCGCAATGGGCGGCCTTATCGCCTAAGGGCAAATATATCTATGACTTTGACTAGAAGTTATACCACAGTTTGCTTAGCACTATTTCTTTCTACTATTGTTATCATCTTATCCGGGCTGGTAGTCTACAGTTAAAATGTCGATCAAATAGTTAACTAAGTACCTACCATTTTTACTTTAGCTTTTTCATATTTCAGTATTACGAATGAAATATACCTAAGTATTAGTGTCTGTAATAAATAAATAACTAATAAGTATACTTACCGATATACAGGGTGTCCCAGAAACGAGTGTCAAGCGAAAGTCCAGAGGTAGAGGACCTTAAGGGGTACCCGAATCACCCCCATGTATGTTCCGCGATTTTTCGTAGTTTAGAAGTTATGGCCTTTTTACCCGACTGCGCGACGCAAAGAAGGGTTATGTGTTTATCAGTCTATGTATGTATGTTTGTTTGTATGTTTGTTCCTATGTGGCGCTCCAGAGACCAAACGGATGGACCGATTTTGATGATTCGCACGTCAACCGATTCGTCTTAGTCCTGGGAGTGTCACTAAAGACATGATAGTTTCAAAATTCAAAATGTCGACCACCAGACGCCATATTTAAAAAAAAAAGAAAAATTGACTGACTATATCGAGTGGGGACTATATCGCTATAAACACTTTAAAGAGTTTTATCAACGCTCACTTTATGAAATTCTTTTTTTAATTTGTAACAGTTTGGTTAGTGTTGCGCCTTTTTTTTTGTAACAGGTAACACGACCCTATTATTCAGCTCCACATTTGAAAAGAAATCAGCCAATTATCTCAATTATTGCAGTCAGTATGAGCAAATAGGTGTCAGTGGTCGCATTTTAGTAGAAAAATTAGTAAAAAGGCCATAACTTCTAAACTACGAAAAATCGCGGAACATACATGGGGGTGATTCGGGTACCCCTTAAGGTCCTCTACCTCTGGACTTTCGCTTTACACTCGTGTCTGGGACACCCTGTATATTACTTAATTACGTACCTACTTATAAACCGAGATAACTTAATATATTAGTAACTGCAACCCGAGGTTTCACCCTAGTAGGCCCCGATCTTATGGGGATATCAGAAATGAAGTGTATCTAGGGATATCAGGCCAAATTCGTGTTAATCCACATCACCAGCTATCTGCATACCAAGTTTTATATCAATCGGTTCAGTAATTATTGCGTGAAGAAGTACCAAACCTACTTACACACAAATTTTCACCTTTATAATATTAGTATGGTTATATTATAACATTTATAATAAATAATTATCATTATTATCTGAACACAGCTTGCGATATGAACAGATTTATTGGTCATTGTTCTTTTTTATTTTGCATCCAAGAAAAACCATTTATTTCGTTTCTTCCGTTACGGTTTTCTAAACAAGTATAATTTATGTAACATTTTACATTTTATTTTAAGTAGGTAGATATAATACCTAGTCTAAAATAACTAAACAGTGACTAACAATTATAATTTAATAATTTCCATAAGATTAGTAAAAAGGATTATCAATAGTACTTACACCATCTTAAATCACTAAATTGAATTAAATAATTAAATTAAATGAGTCCCTAGGTACCTATGGTACCCAAAATTCTGGCTGCATTGCCCCTTTGGATAGCAATACCTAGTCTAAAATAATAGCGACAACAGAAATACCCACATCTTTTGTGAACATTTCAACTGTCTCTAAAGCTATCACGGTTCATGAGATACAGCCGGATGATAGTGGAGACTTATTGAAAGGGTCCTGTTTTGACACTTTGGGTTTGGAACCTTAAAATATTATAATTAACCGATCACTTGTGCCCTTTCTGAGCCATTGGCATGAAGCCAATGTTACCAACTTTACAAAATGACTGGAAATCAGACAGGCAGCATGGCGGTGTATGCAACGTCCTGTAATATTTATTTGTGATTAATTTCTATTGTTTACAGCTCAATCCCTTAGGGACAGTCCCGTTACTCAAAGATGGAGACTTCTACCTTACTGACAGGTGAGTACAATTAAAGTTCCAAATCAAAATATGTTTATTCAGTCAGATATTCACATCATCATTCTGAATCGTCAGTAATCTGGTTGTCTTCGGATCGTTAAAATAAGTTTGTTAAAAAACACTTTCACATCCTCAAACACACAACTCGCCCAACAAACAAATCCTGATTAAATCAACCCTCAAAGCATGGAAATATTGTTAGTTTGATTTGATACCCTAGGGCCTTAGGTATAAAAATATTGATAATTGTTTTTCCAGCCACGCCATGCTGAAGTACCTACTATCGAAATACGGAGGGGAACAAAGCGAGCGTTTGTACCCGAGTGACATACGCACGCGAGCTCTCGTCGATCAAGCTCTTTTCTTCGATACTGGAGTCTTCTTCATTCAGATCAAAAGAGTTGCCGTAAGTTTTTACTAGGAATCCAATAATATGACCTATGTATTCAATTCAGACCAGACGGTTTATACATCGCCAGTAACCTGGAGCCATGGTATTTATGGCATATTTTAGGCAGAGTGTAGGCTTGCTCAGTACTTATATCACCCTCTTTTGACCAAAGTTAAGAACTTTCTAGTCAATATATCTGGATGCTTTATAACCTGCATAACCACCGTATCACAGCATTGATTGATTATTCCCTAGATATTTGAACCTTCCTACTCATTTAGATATGAAGTGAAAATGAAAATGATTCATGGAAATTCATCTCCAATTTACATCTCAAATACCTCTTACTTGATATGAATGTATTGACCATCTTTCTCTAAAATTAAAATTAGGACTTAACTGTTTGTACCTATCTATACTTTTACTACCCACAATCCTGGTCCACCTACCCCTGGAGGTGTTCCACTGTGATCTCACCACCGACTCCCTTGCAACGCAAGTCCACACCAGGACAACTCACAAGACTTGCCATGCTATTAATCAGGTTGTATTGTAATTTTCCAGCTGCCAACAATATTCGAAGGCATGAAAGGCGTCCCTGACGCCATAATCAAGAACATCGATGATGCGTATGCAGTTGTAGAGGCATTCTTGACGAAGAACGGGTCGTACTTGGCTGGCGAACAGTTGACCATTGCCGACATATCGGTCGGACTTACCACTGCTGCCATGCAATCCATACATATTCTGGACAAGTCTAAGTAAGTTTAGTAGGTTTTCAATATATGTATACCTACCTACCTAACTTGGATGATAGGAGTGAGACATTATGCGAAAGGGTCATTATGGTCCGAATTCGATTTTTCAGCGAGGAAATCAGCGAAAATTGAAATTTTTAACATAAGGTACCTAATATCTATAGAGGTTTATTTTATTAGACACAGCCTGGTGACAGATAAATAGACTGACTTATCCTAGGCTACTTTGTGTACGAAACCCTAAAAATTAAGAAATAATACATTTATTCAGATAAGAAAAACCTTTTCGTCATATTAAATCAAGCGTAAATTGAGAAAATCTAAGGTCACTTTAAGATTTTCCTCATTTTTTGCATCCGCGCTTAGATGAACCTACAATGCAATACCTAATGCAAGAAACGCATCGAGTTACTTTATATTCGACCTTTCTTTTGACCTCGCCTGAACCAAACCTATTTGCCCTAGATAAGAAGAATTTAAGGTTGTAGGTTTAGGAGAACTACGCAGTTGCCGGTTCTTCAGCTCGGTTTTGGAGACAAACTATCCGCTGAAATAGATTTTTTTTATCCATTATGATTTTTTTCCCAAATTCCCACGGGATTGGGAAATACATGGGTGAACCCGCGGGAAGTTACACTAGTCTAGTATATTATAGATACTTATTACTAACGTTATTTATTTATTTTCTTTGTACAGGGTGGTCCAACTAGTGACGTCAATAAACTTTTTTTAGATTCCTCACACCTGGGGGTATCCGATAATACCCCATGTATGTTCTGCGATTTTTTGTAGTTTAGGAGTTATGGCCTTTTTTCTCATTTTCTACTAAAATGCGACCACTGAGACCTATTTGGTTATACTAACTGCAATAATTTAGATAACTTGCTGATTTCTTTTCAAATGTGGAGCTGAATAATAGGGCCATGTTACCTGTTACAAAAAAAGGCGTAACACTAACCAAACTGTTACAAATAAAAAAAGTATTTCATAAAGAGAGTGTAGACAAAACGCTATAAACACTTTAAAGAGCAATTAAAAAAACGAAAACTACTTCGAATTTTCAAAACTTGTAAACAAAAGTTTTTTGCCTAGACCTCTACAACAACCCCCTTTCGGGTAATACCCCCTCGTCGAAACATCCTGTATTTAATATTTAATTATGTATTATTTTATAACATACTTACTATTTTTACACAGATTTCCCCGCACATCTGCTTGGTTAGAAAAATTGCGTCAACTGGCACCCTTCAAGAAACATTCCGATTTATCCTGCAATATTCTCAGACAAATACTTGAAACTTTTTGGGCTAAATAAATTATTTATTTACATGTTTTATAAATATAATGCTTATAAAAAACATTATTAAATGTACTTATGTATCAAACTGTATTTTATTGATTCTACTATTGGCCGGTTATCTAAAAAGTTAAGTATACCTAACTTATTATACTTATCGAATCTATTTGGTTAACGGTAAGCATATTTTTGGACTAACACTATTCACTATATACATTTTTGGAACTTTTAAGGAACGGTCTTAGCGACCCACTTAAATGAACCACCCTGTACATGACACTGATTGATATAAAATTCATTTATATTAGTAACCCACATACCTACTAGAAATATTTTTAAGGGAAAATATATCTTCAAAAAAAACATTCGCGACTAATTGAGACCCTCCTCCTTTTTTTGGAAGTTGGTTAAATATTGACTCGCGGCGAAGCTCGAACTCACGTTGGTTGCGTTTTGAGGATTTATTTTACCCCAAAATTATTTCTAGATAAGCCTAATTGTTAATTATTATTATAAATTAATTATAAATTGGCACGTTTTCTTTGTAGCTACAAGGTTTCGTTTCGTATGAAGGTAAGTAGACACGTGAAATGCTTTATGTAGTAGGTATGTTTATGCACATTTTATCATTTTATCGACTGGACCCCGGACAGCAGGCGACCCCGGGCTAGGCCTAGAAGAAGATGGCGAGACGAGCTGGCCTTGTACCTTAGTGACTGGACCCAGGCTCCTGGGAGTGGCCTGACGGTACAGCGGACCCCTACCTGCATGCCCAAAGTGGCCATAGTCTTGGACGCTATAACTTATATAAATAGGTTTCGGGGTCCTGTTGCCCTGCGGTGGGATGGTATAGGCTAAAAATAAATAAATAATAATTTACTTAATTTTCACAGATTACCGCGGATGGTATCTTGGTATGAACGACTTTGCAAAGATCCTGTTTTCAAAAAACACGCCTCTTCTGTGGCTGAAATACTGAGACAAGTCTACTACTCTTGTTGGGAGAAAAATAAATTGTTGTAAATAAATGATGCAAAATTCATAACATATTATAACTTTGTATTTATTTAATAAATTATGCTGTGGTGTGTCCAGCTACCTATCTAACAGCTTAATTCCCAAACAACCCTATGCGTGGACTCAGCACTACATTCCCACAGAAGTTGATTAACTCTCACATGAGCAATTATTTTAACATATAACAAAGTTTAAACGCACGAATGGGGCGTTTGTGAACACGACTGATCTACCAATTCGATAACAGAGGGTTTAAAATGTTAATATACGGCTCTACAAAGTTACTTTATATGACAAAAAAATTAAACGAAAAGCAAGTAATTAGTCTCCAGGGTTTAAACTGCGAGTTCAAGCCCTAGAGTATTTAAATAATAAAGAGTTAGAAATTAAACTCAATTTTCGGTTTAAACCTTTTTTATTGTCTCACACACAGTAGATGTGTAAAGTAGAGTATCTATTCACCTCGGTCATACATAAAGCCTGTCTTAGTATTGGGCGGCTTGAATCCTCAGGACTCTAGGTACATAACTCCCTCGCTGCCTTCGTACGCTCTGGATTCAATATGACACCCTCAACATAAGACAGGGCTTAAGTACCTCTGTGCATAAACTACTATTTTAAATCTTCCGAAATCGCCAAGCAGGGTTTGTTTGTATGTTTTATAGCCTGCGTACGCCTACGAGACGGTAAAATTGTTCACAAATCGGTTATGAAATCCGATAAAAAGAAATAAAATAGCCGCGATACCTCGGTAGGTACTTATTTGATAACAAACCACTACACTAAGAAGGTATGTACTTAGGTAATTAATTGATAAAAACATTAACTGCTATTCACGACGACAACGCCTTAAATTATAATCATCTTTAGTAATATCATCATTATGTTATAGTTAGTGCACTCTATCGAAGTGGTTTTCGCATTCTATATTTATTTATTGTTTGATAGTAAATGTAAAATGTCTGAGTTAGCATTATGGCAACTAAAGTCGAGTCCTCCAGCGCGTGCGGTAATGGTGCTGGGAGATATTTTGGGCCTGAAATTTGAGTACAAAGATGTGGATTTTATGAACTTGGAACACAAGTCGCCGGAATATTTGAAGGTAGGTATGTTGCGTTTAATAGTACAAGTTTAGTTCGAAGGCTGGTGTAGGTATCGAGATATAACTAGTTAAGAGGAAAGTCTATCTACTCTTTCTCCATACAAACGTAGTTGGACTGCTCTGTAACCTATATCTGTCATCATAACCATGCCCATTCCATACGTTTTGGTTTTTTTCATTTTCTAATCTAATAGAATAGAAATAAAATTTACAAAAATTAAAATATGAAAAAAATCAAAATGTAACGTATACCTAGATTGGGAGCCGATATAGTTGGCAATCCTACCTCATCGAGTACCAAGTGGAGACTAATATGGTGAAAAGAACACTATAAGTTATGCCTAAAAAACCCGGACAGCCGCGATTCAGCCTGGGCCCGTCTTCAGTCAGCCCGTTTTTAGGGGAGCAATCGAGGGTCAACCTTATGGTGGGTGATGGTTGATATAGGTTTTATGGCATAAACGTATTTTCTCAAATTATCTCTTTATCCAGGAAGGAAACAGTCGACTACGTTTGTAAAATTTGTATGGAGAAAAGAGTAGCAAAATTGATATTTCTATTGATTTCCCTAGGTGGAAACACCTCCTATGTTTGTTTCCACGATTTGATCTCGTTTAGCAACACTAACGTTCATTTTTTGGGTGAGGCCCCAGAATCCCACTCACTTAATATTAACAACCTTTAGAAAACATTGGGTTGTAAATTAAAGCGTGTGAAAATTGGTGTGAAATAATTTCATTGTCTAATATAAATAGGTACTTACCAATAAATTGATAGTTATTTTAAGTTATTCACATGCATAGGAGTATTCATAGGAGGTATATTACATGAAAGCTACACTGGCACATCCCGCCAGGCATTTTAATCAATGCTCGATATGGCCCGAAGTGATGGGCGGTCAGAGGTTAGACAGAAGCCACCCACGACAAACTCCTCGGTGTCGTATCTCCACTCTGAGTTGCCAGGGACGCAGGAGCAATATCATACAACATCTTCTATCCCAAAGTAGCGGCTGGTCTCGTCAGATCTCGCTAAAAACCTGATATGCGGGTAATGCGGGGGAAAAACCCCTTTCAAGAGGAACCCATGATCCCAGTCTCTCGAGTCTACCTACACCCACGAGCTGCTAACCATTTGTACCAACCTTATTAAATGTTTCAGATTAACCCCTTGGGCACATTTCCGACCCTTAAAGATGGAGACTTCTACCTTACGGACAGGTAGGTACTACTACTTCGACCACCATCTTTTTAGGGTCCATACTCAAAGGACTCCATGCACTGTCCGTCTGTCTGTAGCGTTAAGAGACACGATCTGTTTAAAACAGATCCCTGACGGTTGCTCCTCGGAGTGGCCTGACGGTACAGCGGACCCCTATCTGCATATAGTGTATACCCAAAGTGGTCATAGTCGGGGACGCTATAACATGATAAATAGGTTTTAGTGTTCGGGGTTTTTCTTGAAATTTGACTTGGAATGACTTGTTAACTATGCTTCTGCTCTGTTTTGTAGCCACGCCATAATGAAGTACCTTCTATCGAAGTACGGCGGGGACCAAAGCGAGCGTCTTTATCCAAGAGACGTGCGAACGCGAGCATTAGTAGATCAAGCGCTATTCTTTGACACTGGAGTTTACTTCATACAAGTTAAGAGAGTTGCTGTAAGTACCTACCAATAGCTCTTTAAATTTTATTTTGCCATTTTATTTCAACTTGTTTGCCGGGAGCTGTATACCTACATTTGGCAATGAACACAGTAGGTACCCCAGGGGCCTTCTTCTCAGCTCTAAATTGCAGGAGCTAACTCGTGCGGTAACCTAAGATTTTTTTCATTTTTTTATACAATTTAAAAATACTTATCCCTTTCGGACCGCTCTAATATAATTGTACGGGTTAGAAAATCCAGAATATACCTACCAAATAACAAAAATCACCTACGTTTTTTGGTAGATATGTATTTGAACAATGGACAATTATTTTAAAAAGTCAAAAAATTCTAATGCAGGACCTAATGAGTCCTGTAGAAATTAAGAGGATTGTCTCCATTCTCTTTCTCCATACAAACGTAGTTTACGTTTTCCTCCCTGGATAAAGACATTAGAGCAAATATGTTTATGCCATAAAACCTATACCTATCTGTCATGTCATGTGAATGTATCAACCTTTTTTTTCTAATTAAAATAATAATAAAAAATAAAAAAAAATAAAAAATGAAAAAAATAAATGAGAAGATCAATAGTCATGCCAGATATAAGTTTTATGGCATAAACATATTTGCTCTAATGTCTTTATCCAGGGAGGAAAACGTAAACTACGTTTGTATGGAGAAAGAGAATGGGGACAATCCACCTATGGATTTTACCTGGGGTTAGAGGTAGGTACCATAATTTTATTTTATGTGCCATCGCAAGAAGACCTGACATGACGAGACATGGATTATTCAATTGATTTATGCGAACTAAAGCCATGGTGTTAGTATTTTCGTCCTACTCTTGATAAGTTAAATAGTAGATTGTATAACAAGGGAGCAAAATAGTATTTTTACGGCGAGGGCGTTACTTTGAATCACGAGCAAAGCGAGGAATTCTAGAATAGAATCCCGAGCGTAGCGAGGGATTCTAACGTAGAATTCTGAGCGCAGCGAGGGATTCAAAGTATACATCGCCCGAGGCAAAAATAATTTGCTCTCGAGTCATATACTCTACTTTTCATCCCCTTTCTATGAGAAAATAAATATGATATGGTGTTACGTAATTCGTGAATATACCTATTTACTTAAACAAAAATTTGGGTATAAAACTTTAATATCACGTTTATTATACAGAAGCCCTCTATAAATATTTGTTGATTGTTATAGCGGCTACAGAAATACATCATCTGTGAAAATTTCATATAAATACTAAAAAAATAAGCAAAATAAATAAAACAAATGAAACTAATGAAACAAATGAAACAAATAAAACAACTGAAACAAATGAAACTAATGAAACAAATCAAACTAATGAACTAATGAAACGAATGAAACTAATGAAACTCATAAAACTAATGAAACTCACGAAACTAACGAAACTAACGAAACAAACGAAACTAACGAACCTAACGAAACTAACAAACCTAATGAAACTAATTAAACTAATGAAGTTAATGAAACTAATGACTCTAATGAAACTAATTAAACTAATGAAACAAATGAAACTCACGAAACTAACGAAACAAACGAAACTCACGAAACTAACGAAACTAACAAAACTCACGAAACTAACAAAACTAGAGAAACTAACGAAACTAACGAAACTAACGTAACTAACGAAACTCACGAAACTAACGAACCTAACGAAACTAATGAAACTAATGAAGTTAATGAAACTAATGACTCTAATGAAACTAATTAAACTAATGAAACAAATGAAACTCACGAAACTAACGAAACAAACGAAACTAACGAAACTAACAAAACTCACGAAACTAACAAAACTAGAGAAACTAACGAAACTAACGAACCTAACGAAACTAACGTAACTAACGAAACTCACGAAACTAACGAACCTAACGAAACTAATGAAGTTAATGAAACTAATGACTAATGAAACTAATTAAACTAATGAAACAAATGAAACTCACGAAACTAACGAAACAAACGAAACTCACGAAACTAGAGAAACTAACGAAACTAACGAAACTGACGAAACTAACGGAACTCACGAAACTAACGAAACTCACGAAACTCACGAAACCAACGAAACTAACGAAACAAAAAAACTCACGAAACTAACGAAACTAATGAAGCAAATGAAACTAATGACACTAATGAAACAAATGAAACAAATGACATTAATGAAACTAATAAAATAAATAAATTCTGTGAACAACACACAGCGCCATCTAGCCCCGTGGTAAGCGACTAAGCTTGTGTTACGGTGACTCAACACATATCAGCCAGTAATTCATATAATTTACGTTTGATTTCTATGAATGATACATATGTTCCAAATCATCAATTTTACTTTGCTCCCGGCTGTTCTATTTTGCTCCCGGCTGTTTTACTTTGCTCCCGGCTGTTTATCTTAACGGAAACGAGCTACTTTGGTCCAACTTATAGCGGACCAAAGCGACACTTTTCGAATAGATGGGATGAAAAGATATTGGATGTTGAAGTTTCACATTTGGGAGTCAAGTGTTAACACAAAACACCACAAGATGTCGTTACTTGTCTTGAATATTCATAAATCTGAATTGGTACACCAATATTAAGGCAGTTAGTCAAGTCATCTTGCGGTCAATAAATCTTAATAACAAGCTAAAAGTAAGTCCTAATGATTATGCTAAGAGGCGATGCGATATAATTATATTGGCGGTGTAGAGCTGCGGTAGAGCCCAACTTGGCAAAAAATACCTTGCGAATGTCTTAGCAGACTGTGTATAGTTAGACGTTATTGGCATCTAATCATATTATACCTAGTACCTAGGCTAACGTGTAAGTCTACAACAAATCGAAATAATTAACCCAACCCGCCCCGACCTACCGAATTACTTAGTCCAACGACGACAGCACACAACAAGGCAGAATAAATACCTATCTACTGTTAGACAAAAATATTCAAATGTGGGTTTTCACACCTTTTCCAATACGAAGGCTTATCTTTTCAGCTACCAACTGTATACGACGGTATGAAAGGCGTCCCTGAAAATATCGTCAAGGACATCGAAGCCGCGTACTCAGTCGTAGAGGCGTTCTTGAAGGGCCGGCCTTACTTGGCCGGCGAACAGTTGACTATTGCAGACATCTCCGTCGGACTTACCACTGCTGCCATGCAGCCCATACACAAGCTTGATAAGGATAAGTAAGTATCATGGCCTCAAAATACCCTTGTGGTATTTTAAATTAGCACTTTAATACGTTTTAAAGCGACAATTATTTCAATTTTTGTACAGATACCCCCGCAGTGCCGCTTGGTTTGACCTTTTGCAGCAAGTAGAACCTTTCAAGAAACATTCTGATCTTACAATTAAAGCTGTTGATGCGTTCCTTACTCTTTGCTGGGCTAAGAATAATGCTGAGATGAATTAGGAGTTACGAGCACAACACACAAAACTGTGATGAATTTAATTAGAAAATAGATTTATTTAAAACAGCGCCATCTGTTGGCATTTTATTTTATTTCTTGCTTTCTTTCTACCGTCATCTATCTTTCATTTCTACTACTACTACTACCTACTTTATTTCTATAATGTCAAGTAGATGGCGCTATTACACATTATAGTAAGAAAAATATACGGGAACGAATGTTGATATAGTTAGTAATTACTGCTGCTAATATTAATTTCAAATGTTTTTTTATAGATACTCCCGCACTGCTGCTTGGTTCGACCGTTTGCAGGAAGTAGAAGTCTTCAAAAATCATTCTGAACTTACCACTAAGGGCCTTGGAGCATTCCTCACTGCTTGCTGGGTCAAGAACAATGCATGATTTAATAAAAAAAAAAAGGCACAAAAAATGTATAATATACTCAATTTAAGTTTTGAATGTAATTATTAAAAACAACCCCATCTTTCTCATTATATTATGTCGTTTTGTTCCCTACTTGTAGCGCTATCTTTCTTTCGTTACCTTTTATACTTCGTTATAAAATTGCATATAGATGGCACTACTTCGTACAAATATTAAATAGAATCAAGAAAAAGAGAAAAAATATATGTACCTTTGCTGTCGTAAAATTATTGTTGGTAAAATAAAAATAGCGTATGTAGTGTATAATTAAAATACAATTTAAAGTTAAATATTTTCTAATACAAGTTATTATTATTAAACACAGCAAAACGAAAGATATGTATACTGCCATCTGGTAAGAGACTCCTAAACCATAAGTATAAAAAGTTTTGAATTTACAAATCGCTAACTTACATCGAACTTCATTGAAAATACCGCCATCTGTGTGTTGCGTCAGAAACTGTTAAGTTATGCGTGCGCCAGGCAGTGTGACCTTGCCGTGCAACTTTCGAACTTAGAACGTTGGAACAACGACAACGCCAAGCGGAATTTGAATGGCACGGTAGGTATCGTCTGGTTGGTCGGCTAGCTGTCGCCCGCTAGTGCAAGTCGGTTGCTTTGCTACAAACGGCAGAAACGTGTACGGCGAAGTGCGGTCGACTCGTCGATACGCAGATGTCCCGCCCGCGCCGCGATCCGATAACAAGTTTTTTCGAAACGAGTGTTATCAAACAAAATATTACATTTCATACCGATCAAATATGAAGTGATAACTGTTTGTTTTCGCTACTTTGTGGAGCAAGTGAAGCAATTGTGTTCGGCTATCTCTTCTCGCAATGACATGGAACACTCAGTTCTCTAGAAAAAGCAGAGGCACTAAAATGTTTCATGTGGTTTAGTTGACGCCTCTTTGTTTCTGAATAAGTGTAATTTTGTTCGTAAGAACTACCGTGATTCGTTTAGTGTTTGACTTTGTAAGGTTATAACGTCTTTTCGACTCTGTTGTTAGTCGTTTTACGCGTTCAAAATGAGTGTGTTGAGTGGTTTGAGCAAGGCGGACATAAAGACAGCATGTGATGGTCTGCTGGAGTTACCAGAGGAACGGCTTCGCAGTATCATGCGTTCGGAGCCCATCACATCGGTCTACCACGTCGAACAAACACCATTTGCAAGGTCAGTTTCACTACAATATTCACATGCTTGAAACTCAACTGTCAAAAGTCGAATGACCCAGTTAAAGTTTTGACAAAAGTTGATTGACCTCGATTTTTTTGTTGAATCTATGAATTGGCATAGTACTGCATCGGCATAGGTACTTAATCATCTTATTAAATTAACAATAAAATACCTACATTGGTATGTACCTAATTAATTACTAAGTATATTTCCCATGGTCAAATTGTTTCATTGAACAAAGTGTTCACTGAGTAACCCTTTGGTATTTTCATAAAATAACAATGGACATAAAAGGATGTAATGTTAGTTGTTTAAATAACTCCATAGTATAATATTTAAGGCCTCTAAGCCAGCTAGTGCTACGAACCTGTGTACTGATTGTCTTATCAATCTTACTATCACTTGATAACTACGAGTATGAGTGATGTGAGTATAGGCACCTAGATAAGCCTTGATAAAAGTTATTTTTGCACAACTAAAAGGCTGAGGTCCAATCTAAATCGCTGTCTGGTATTTTTTTAAATAAAATAACCTATTTGGCTGCATGGGGCCGATTTGGTTTGCCATTTGGAACCTACCTACCTTAAAAATAATAGATCTTACTTACAGAAATTAAATGGTTATTGAAGTATGAATCCATTACCTAAGGAGTTTAGTAATTGGTTAATTTAAAGAAATGTCGAAGTTTGTGTACCTACTTGATACTAGGTATGTTTATTATTCCTTCACAAAAAACTTCTGAACTGATTATCATGAAACACATTTATTTGACATTACATACTAACCATCTCTGGACACTAGCAGTGGTATGGTAACATATGTCGCTTGACAGAAGTGTTCTTTATCATTTTCTCGTTGTTTGAGAGAAGGAGACGGAACTATTTTCTCCAAAAACACAATGTTTCTTATGCTCTTATGCTGCCACTCCTGGCAGTGAGAACCAGTGAGACTTCACCGAAGACTACTCCAGATTAGCAAAAGCCCGATGTCCTCGAACTATGGTGTATAAATTTCAAATATGCGCAGAGCGACTTACAAACCTTAGAAAGTTGGCAATAGGTATATGAATCATTAAAATAGATGGATCAAATCAGATTTTTTTCTTACAAATAATTTAAGTTATTAAAACACTTTCATTCAATGTTGGTAAAGTTTAAATCCAAGCAAATAGAACTTTTCTACATTGCATTGTTACTTGACTGATGCCTCTACACTGCCTCTATACTTAGGTTATCTATATCTATAAAATGGTTGTTCAGTCAGGCAGGACATAGCATTTGACTGACTAACTGACTGAAGGATCAAGGCAAAGCCTAAACCGCTTATAGTAGAGAGCTGGAAACAAGACTATCACAATAACATGGGACAAAGTTAATAAATAAGCGCTTGCCAATCTTTTATAATTGTCATAGTTTAAGTGTGGTTGTTCATTTGGTGAGTGACCGATAATGTGTGTGGCAATTATGTTTACTTAAGCTCCTCCATGCTTCGGATGGCACTCTTAGCAGTTGCAGTTGTTTTTGATTGTTGTCAAGCAATTGGTTCCAGTTCTTATCTGTAAGATAGACTTTAGTTGCTAGGTCAACAAGGCTTTACTGCGACCTGAAAATTTTAACACTTTATGACCAATACCACTTTATATGAAAACAAGTGAAGAGTAGTTATTTAAGAACTTGTTACTTACCTAGTAATTTGTTAAGAGGATAGTCACCATTCTCTTTCTCCATACAAACATAGTTTAAATTTTCCTCCCTGGATAAAAAAGACATTAGAGCAAATATGTTTATGCCATAAAACCTATATCTGTCATGACAATGCATCTACCTTTTTATTTTTTTTATTTTCTAATCAAAATAATAATAAAAAACAAAATTAAAAAAAAAGGTAGATGCATAGTCTTGACTCATGACATGACTGATTTAGGCCCTGCGCAGACGACAGACTATCCGTGACGCACTTTTTAGTCTGTGAAAATAGAACCTATGCAATTATATGCAGTAACGCACACGACGCGCAAAAAGTCTTTTGCCTTTTTGTGCCTTTTTCGCAAACTTTTTGTGCGCCCGCAGACTCGATCGCACAAAAAGTGTGCCGTCTGCGCAGGGCCATAAGTTTTATGGCATAAACATATTTGCTCTAATGTCTTTATCCAGGGAGGAAAATTTAAACTACGTTTGTATGGAGAAAGAGAATGGAGACTATCCTCTTAATTAATAATTCAGTTCAAAGAATTGGGTAGCTTTCACACAAAACTAAATTCTTGAATGTCAGTGTTAGTTGCTCTTTTTATTCTCTTTCTAAGTGCAAGAAAACCGGTCCGAAGCGGGTCCTAACTCCTACTAGTTTGTAAAACGAAACCATGCCCCGGCTCATTTCTTGTAGTTTTTTTATGATACATTTCCGCAAAACGCGTGTTTACATTGCGAGCAAAGCGACTGCTTACCGAGGTCTACGTATAGACAAACTTGATCTTGTTTACCCTAGGGGAACTAGCGGGAAAATTTACACCGTTATACTATATGGAGGTAGGTATATGTTGTACAAAAGTTTCCAATAAGCTCCTCTTCCATTAGAAAAATCTTTGACAATCCTCGGTCGCTTTGCCTGGAAAAATTTCGTACAGCATGTTTTCTACCTAACCTGTAGTGTCTCTATTGTTCCTGCATATATTTACGCTATCACCTTCGCATAAGTAGTTAATATCATTATCAGACAGACGTAGGTAGCCATTATATGCTTAACATAATGATCTTCCTAATATTAAAAGGTGGATGTTAGTAGTGTGTGTGTGTTTGTAGGTCCTTCACGCAAAACCGCAAAACGGATTGCGATGAAACTAGGTAGGTACCTACTTATAGATAGCGAGAGACCTGGAATAACAAACAGGCTGCTTTTTATCCGGATATTCCCGCGATCGGGACTTACGCGAGTGTAATAAATATACAAGGATATAAAAATATAACACAACGATCACGTCACACAATAGGGGAAAGGGTGGCACTTTCCTCATAAAATCACACTCGTCACTTAGGCTACATAGGTACATTTATGAAATTTACATTTAGTATAGATAGGTATAGAGAAGGGAAGGAGGCCTTTGCCCTGCAGTGGGACAAAATAGGCTTAAAATAATAATAAAAAAAATAGATAAGTAGAGGTAGGTGTGTATAGTCTACCATTTAATATTTAGTGCTTTAACTTACCTACTAGGTAGTAAATCGCAGTTAGTGGAAGAATTTGAATCATCCTAATTCATACGTCATTGTTTGGCATTGGATGTTTAGAGACCTTGGTAGATCGATATTGTATGTACAACTAACGATAAACTCATTCAAGGAAGTACCTACTCCAGCGCAGAACACACAGACCTGGAAGGGCTATAAGGCTACTGTAACCGGTCTGTGACCACTTTGCACATGTATGTTACATTATTCTCTCTGACGGTTACTCCTGGGAGTGGCCTGATGGTAGAGCGGACCTCGCCTGGAAGCCTAAATGTTGGCCGTCAGTGGGGTAGCTATAACATATAAGTATTGTTAGATCAGTTGTTTTAGGGGTTGTTCCTGGTGTATGAATGTTCTGTGATCTTGGGCAATGTGCACAGTTTGCAAATTTAGTAGGTATAGCTATCGATAAATACTTACTACCAAAAATGCATCTAAGAGTAGTACCTACATGCGCAGTCATCTATAAGATTTCATGTTGAGATTATTTTAATAATTATAAAATAAAGAACGTTTCTTTTCAAACCCGTTTCTGTAAAAAGCCTGCGACGTTCGTTTGGTTCTATCTAAACCGGCCTCGCGAGTTCTCTCTTGCATTTTTATGCAAAGACTCCGTACAGAAGTAACTACATTAGATAATTTCGGTGATTAAGCCATACCTAGCAGCCATTTATTTCGTGATGCATACAAAAGTTGAACAGATAGCCTCGGGTCACTCTGTTACGGGTTTTAGTGAAATTTAGAGACTGGAGTAGTCGTCATCGTCGATGTAAAGGAATCGTTAGCAGTGGTTATCGGTAATTTCTGTGCCAAATTGCCCTGGGGCTTGTCAGTTCCCGGGAGCTGGGCGTCATGGCACGACGGATGGGAGTTTTTGCTCGTCCGGCATCGAGGAGTAAAGCAGTCGCTGCACTCACGCCGGAGTGTCGCTGCCGGCGCGATGTAATCGTGTACTTTCTACAGCTGAGCGGTCCGATGCGGTTTCACTTTCGTGCGACGACGGAATGCGGCCGGACCTCCGACCCGCGCCCGCGGTGTCACTCCCACTCCCTCCAACATATGCACTCCAGCAATCATCGCCGGTTTTGCATTTCAACGATACTTAACGGTAGGCTCGGCTTATAGGAGGATTTAACGGTTCTTTCAATATAGGTGTATGCTGTCCCGTGGTAGCTAGCTATATCATATCACTCATTGCATGGGAGAAACAGCAGTATGTTTACTGGTTGTATGTCGGTCAGAGTTGGCGTCGTCGATGAGCTATCTGCACTAATATCTTATTTGTGTCATTAGTGCGAAATGCCAGCCGTTTGGCACGAGTGGTGCTGCGCCGCGCTGGCGTTCCCTTGCGTTCGATGCACCGCCCTGGACCGCACCGGCTAAATTCGGGACCGTTGCATCACACATCACTTTCGGTTTCGTTTGTCACGCGACTATTTTAGATCGAGTGTCGATTATTAGAACGCCGTTTTTAGACATAGCGACCCACCGGCGACGGGTAGCCCGTTCCGCACTCGCCGTCTTATGATATGACTAACCGGCAAAACACTCAGGAAACTCGTTTTAATTATTTTACTACAAACGTAACCTCGTATTTCCTATTCAAATAGACCGACGATATCTAAAATGGGCTACAATAAGGCTAGATGTGCGTTCAAAGTCGGCGGCAGGTATGTAGTCTCGACGTACAGGAGTTATCTCGAGTTTGCGGAACGTAACCCGATCCTTTTGCAGCGACAAGCGAGCGAGGTCGTCGCGTCCGCCTCACACAACACAACTTGCTTTTATAACACAGAATACCCAAAGACAGTATATTTGACATGATGCTACATACAGTAGTACCATGTAGTACGGTACGCACAGTAGTATTATTTTAGCAGTCCAGCATTCTTCGATTTGCAGTATTATTTTTCGCCGAATGTTTGTCAAATATCTTTTTCTTTACCCGTGTATAAAATGTACAGCTGTCTGTACGATACGCTTGGTTAGCTATCTAGTTTTTAGTAGCGGAATAACCCAGGGCACATCTTATAGTCGAGCTGCCTCACCTGCCGGGAGCCAGGGGCAAGGGTCCGCCCATGCTCGTGAATTGCGCAATTCTGTCACACTTGGATGACGTGGGCGACTCGTGCTCGAGAACAATCGACACTCCACTAAACAAAACAAGCGCTGGAATGCGGGCTTTTGATATGGTTACAAAAGCAGTGTAACGGCGCGAGGCTAATGTCAAATCGGCTCCTGTGTTGACTTCAAATCGACTATATGGTAATTGGATGCGAACATGGCGCAGACGTCGTGCCTACATCGAGCATTCGTAGAGCATTCGTGGGCGACTAGATTTTCCGACGATCGGGTTGGGCCACTCGTGTAATGTTGCCTCGTAGTTCGAACGCAGCGCTGAGCGCCACAGCGAAAGTCTTGTTGACCTTCGGTTTCTAGATATGGGCGGCAATACCCACCTAACATCGAGACACCTAATTGCGATTCGTTAATCGTTCGACATTAAACACGTTATTTCAAACGCAAATACAAGATTGATGGCCATTTTCTTGCTCAGAGATTGCTTACGGCATCAAATCGCGTTAATCGCAACTTTTAATTCTCCTCTAGATGTTTACTTGGAATTTTCTGCTGATCGCATACCTTGATACGCACCAGGCATCGAGATATGATCGACGATACTTTGTTGTCCTGTCTATCGTGGACAATATTTTCTGTAGTGGCGCGGGCGCGCTGCGTATGCGCACACGTGAGATTGCATCGTTATCGGTCGTTTTCTTCTCGGTAATATTAGATTACTTTAATATGTTGGTGACAGAGAGATATGTAAATATATAAATAGCTTTGAACACTTGCTGTTTGATAAAGGAGCTACAGCCAACATCTGTAGTTGTTACCTAATTATAATATAAATTTTCGTTAAAAATTGTAATTTTGTAGATGCCTCTATGAATCACCACCCCTCTTACGGCCATTTTGGATTTTCCTATTATAGCTGACGGTTTCTCAATGTGTGATTCAGATATGAAATAATTTGCCTATCTACTTAATTAATATATATGTCTCCAATTGTTTACAAAACTTAATTAAACAAAAATTATCTTTTTTTCTTCTTCCTAAAACATATTAGATTTTAGATTAAACTTCCAGTTTTCGATGATCGACATGATAATAATATCATGTTTGTCCCAGTCTCATTGGGCCGCACTGAGCGAGACGAAGATATACTCTTCCGATCTTCGGTGTCGAACCGAAAGGAGAATTACCAAGAAAATTTGTTTTACGGCGATGACGCTCAGCGGTGTGATATTGACACTCTGACAGTTTGTTTACATAGTTGATGGATGCAGTTCAAAGTCGACTGTGTACTCTTCCTACCACAACCATGGACTGAGTTCAACGACTCGTCCATCATGCGAGTACGAGTCTCGTCTCTAATTGTGCGCTTCCGGAGCGGATTCCATCGACGGTAAGCAGCCTAAGACACGTTCTCGGCATATCCTGCCCCGACTGAAATAGAGCACACTTGATACAGGGACCCATTGTAAAAACGACTCACATTTTATAGCTCATACACTAATTCTGTACTAATACAAACTTCACCGGTGATGGATCCGACTAGGCATTCGTCGCGTCGACCGTAAACGGTGTTATTCCAGCATACCACACCGAGGATTTATGGCGACTCGACCGGCGCTGCGTAAATATAATTAGAGAGGCTATTTATCAGCTCGGCGGAAGGGCGCTCAGTATCGCTGCAGTAAATCTACCGCGGCCTCTGACGGCTCAATCCGCCGTAGGAGCGGAATGTCGCGGCTAGAGCCGTGCAGCCGACGCCGGCGAATTTGTCCAAATCCATTCCTATACGTCACTATCAAAATGGCCATGCGTATGGATTAGATGAAATTGATGCGTGTAGCCCGACTGGAATGGAATTCCTTTCTGAGTCTGCGTGCGGAGTATGTTTGTTTTGGTATAAATGTTGTGTGAAGTAAGCAGCTAGTCCAAGGGCAGATGGCGCGTGCGCAGCGACGCGAGTAATTGGAGCTCTTGGTAGCCACCGCCACTCGACACTTTGCACACATATCTTACTGTTTGATGATTTATGTTAGTCGACTCAACTTAGTTGTAAAAACATAAAAATTTGATTTACAAAGTCGAATGTGTTTAATAACAAGTTTGTCGTTAGAATTCTATTAATATTTTTATTCTTTTGCGGAAGTAGTTGTAAGAAATTGTATGTTTTAAACTAAGACGTGTAGGTTTCTAAAGTATCTTGAGAACAATGACTTAAACAAATTGGCTGTTAGCTACAAGACGCATATTGGATGGAATTTCACCTAGGCAGGGTGTGTCGTTGTACGGTTAATAAATGCTGTTGCATGGAGCGAGCTAGACCTCGTCTCTAGTGGGGTGGTCAAGCATTTGCATAAACCGTGCCTGCTTTAGGCCAACACCGCCCCTGTACATCTATCAGCTTGCCTTGCAGTATACCATACAATGGAGATACTTACATATATCAGGAAATTCATTAAGTGAAAAATATCCTTATATTTCCTACATTTTAAACCGACATTTTTTAAGACTTGCCTTCGAGCTGTCACCAGAACGTGGAGATATAAAATCTTTGTCATCATAAAACCGTTTTTGAAGCACATCTTTAAATGGAAATATAAGGAACTGTATAAAAACATTCTCTCAAAAGATACGATCATAAAAATGTGTACCGGCAAATCACGTTTTCTCAATGTCACTTCGTATCATTGATTTTATGATACAAGTTGGGCACAAGAAGCAAGTCGACGCATTCATTGTCCGTTCTTATTGCAGCGACACATTAAAAATGTTTCCTTTGTCATGTAACAATATGCGAACCGCCCATGAATATTTAATAGGACCTGCCATAGCCGTGACCTTTGTTTTCGCCTTTCTCTGACTATTGTTCTTGAATAGCCCTTTCGTAGCACTAATCTAATGATTCCTTTGTTTCAGGTATGCATCATCTTCCATTCTATAACGCAAGTATACAATACTAGCAGATGCATTTCTGTAAATTGATTTACCTATGACTGCATTTACTCCAATAAAAATTACTAAAGACTTAACTTTAGTGATTGTACCTTTTGTAACTATTACAAATAGAAGTGCTGTGTATAGTTTTATAGCTTAAAATATTCGACAAAAACGACCAGCTTAGATGACGTAACATGCGCTGTGACCGATCTAACGATTATTATCCTTTCAACTGTTGACTCATCGACCTGTACAACCTGTGAGAAATCATTATACGTTCCGATTTAATTAACCTTTCTGATGACTAAGTTTTACAATATTCGCGTTTTACTCTTCTTATTTGAAAATAGTCTATCGGTTAGTAACAGCTGTTTGTTTAACTGGATGTTTTCGATTCTCGGTTTTTGTCACTGAATTGTCCATGTTTCTCGACGAGCGCTTTTATTAACGACTGTAACTTGATATAGTGTCTTTTTGGTCCACACCGTACCTCCCACACCACTGAATTAATTCACAGTCAGAAAGACACCCACACGACCATCTAATACAGACTCTTGTAGTAACAAGATGTTAATAGTCACCGACTCCGATACATAAGTAAATCAAGATTATTTGTTAGTACGAGACATATCAGGAAAAAAATATAATTCTTGAAGTCAAACAAGATCTAGAATTTGAAGGTTACAGTTAATGATGGTTAATGTTATGTTGTAGATAGAAATTGAGCTGTAATGGTTTTAGAATTGCCGGAAATTGCGTTAGTTTTATAACGTGGTTAATATACTCGTATTTGCTTCAATAAGCAAATGATATTAGGGAATCAGACAACTTTGCGTAGCACGATGACGTGATTATGATGACTTATGATAAGAGGATAGACGAAGGTGATTAGGTTATTAAATCACTAATGTGCATTGCAAATTATGAAGGTTGACACATACATTTAAATATATTAAATATCTGCCAAAATAGTTAAAACTCCTAAATCATTTAGTGGCATGAATTGCGCAATGTGATTTAGGATATGCTTCCCTTTTTGAGCGCCTGCGTAAGATTTTGAAAGGCTACTCTCGATGATAAAGCATCACTTTCTACAGCGCGCACGCGCAGTGTCAAATGAAGTGTGTCGCTTTGCACTAGACAGCTGTGCGATAGACTCTAGCATAACTTGCACCGGAAACCATCAATTTAGATAGCGCGCCGGATTGCCACCGCGAAGCTTCTACTGTAGGATGCAACGGTTATACAGAGGAAACCGTGATTTATGACCTTCATTGTTTTGTGGCTCATATATCCCTTGAACTTCCTTATTTCATTGAAAGTGAACTCGTTATCCAATATGACTTGAAAAAATCCATCATACTGTCAGAACATCTCAAAATGACGAACTAGAAACCTATCAAAGTCGTTAGGACGTGTGAGGCACCCGCCATTGGTAAAGTTATTATTAGATTTGCAGAAACTGATGTAGCTCGAAAACCAGATGTCCCGAAATGCGTCTAACAAAACATCTGCCACGTTGTCCCCCTAACGGCGACGCGTCAACAGACCTTCGCACAACTATATTGTAGTATCAACTCGAGCGAAACCGGTCGGTCGCCGTATTGGATTGGTTTTATTTTACCGAATGTTTTCTAAAATAAAGCCGCATGTTTAGGGAACCAATATTGCAAATTGATTCCGTAGTCATTCTGTTTACACAGAGTTTCACACGGCAAATTAAAATGTATCGCTACTTGATACTGCTTTTCCGTGACCAATGTGGAATTCTGCGGCGGAGTCTCAGCTCACTACTCGACTGTGCTGTTTTGTTTGCATATTGAATGTTACCGAGTATGGTATCGGGTTTATTTGATACTGAGCCGCCAGTCTCTCGCACGTTATCGGCCACTTTCTCGCAGCGCCCGCCCGAGACGTTGCCGAAGTATTGTTTATGAAAAGCAGGTCAGAAGAAAGCGACGAGGGGCGAGAGCCGGTCACTCGCTGATATCTCCCGGTGAAGAGGTCACGGCCATTACGCTTAAATAAACCGAATACGAGCACGAATTTACCTCGTCGTTGCTACTGTTAACTGTACCAAACAACCGAGTTTTTGTTCCTCTCCGATGATAGTAGATTTCTCTTTGCTCGTTTTTCTACCACTAATTGGTTCTGTTTGCTTGCGTTTTACGCGATCGGTATTTGCCGGTTGACTTTCAAAATGCATAATTTAATTTCGTGTCCCAATGCAACCGGGAGGTAATTTCGATATCAGAATAGTCCAACCAAAATATCATCACGATTTTATTGTAAACAATATGCTCAAGTATAACTTGCAACTACTGCTTTCGAAATTTTATTGAATCAAATTTGAATTTTAAGATGGACAGGAATGAAATTAATTTTGGACAATTTTTATACACGACTTGCCCGTTATGTTAATTTGTCGGTTGCACTTGTTCTAACGACTATAGGCATCGACACCATGCTTAGAATACCAATGATTCTTCAACCCCTGGACGAATAAGAGGACTATTACAAGTTTGAGGTGTCTGTATGTCTATGGTTATTTCACTGTTTTCTCATCTCAAGGCCGGGCGTGTTCAGTTTTATGTTTCGTTATAAATGCGTCTTTATTGCTGCTCCTTCGATATAAACTTTAATGTCAATTGTTACCCCGGATGCGACCGAGTTGTGGACAATTTTCTTTTATTTACTCACTCACGGACAAAACAAATAATAAAACATAGTGTTAATTACTGTTTCTTGTCTTGTCATATTATACATATAAATGAAGCCCCTTTGCGACGCCGAACTGATAGATGGGATATTGATTAATTAATTACAGAGCGCGTATTGTAATTATAAATATTGCATATTAATTGCGAAAAAATAATTAATTGACAGGTCTGTAACATTATTTCCTATGTATGTATGTTAACAGTCTGTGGGCTGCGCCTACGCATGTTTAATCCAATAAATCAAGGAGACGGTCACCTCCAATGGCTTAAATATCGAATCATATATGAATATACATATTTTATATTCTAAGCGATTTGTAAAGTGTTGTAAAAATGTTGAATAAGTACATTTATTTAGCAGGAAATTGAATGGACATGTAGTTTCTAATGAGGTCCTTATTCAATATTTACATAGCAGGATTGGCAAGGCTATTAAATCATAAAATTGATAAACTTGTCTTTGATTAATTAAACTAATTATCATAAATCGAATATAGTATTTTGAAGTCGTTTAATCTAAAAATTGCCAATTTCTTTCACTTGTACGCTAGGCAAGACAGGTTTCTTGAATTCTATAATATTTGATAGACAATCAATAAGGTAATATTCCTTTGTTACTCGTATGATACATTAGTATCTTACTTACTAAAAAAATAAAAAAAAACAATCCTATTTTGTTAGAGTAAAGACAACGTCTCTTCTAGCTCAAGACAACAACGCTCTCGGGGGTAGTCCCTGTACTTAAATTGACTGAAATTTTATTACAATTGCAAATAATACGCTCAAAGTGTAGCCAACACTTTGCAACTGCACTGCAATCAAAATTTGATTGACCTAAACATGTATAGAAAACGGTATTTCCCAAGAAAATTTTATCGACACATGTCAAATGTTAATTGACAAACGTAAAATTTAAAATTGAAAATTGACTGCAATGATATCGAATTGAAGTTTTGGACAATTTTATTACGCGAATTATCCACGCATGTTATTTTATGACATTTGCAATTGATAGCCTAGTTCACACACTATAAACTCAATATAAATCTCTTGAAGTCTCACAGGAAGGGTCTAATATTGTAATTAGTAACATTTCTATTCAGGATGGACGAGTGAAACGGTACAGAATACCTGTGCAAGCCAATCGACTTGGCTATGTTCCCAGTTGTTACACTAACATGCAAGTTATCCATATTGGGAATGGAAACTAGGGATTATACAGTTTATATTATGAAAATTGTCATTTGACTCCGGCGCGACGAACCATGATTACATTGTGGTCCTTCGAGCCGGATTTGTTAAAACACTTATGAGGAGGAAATAGGGACGGACCTATTTCCTCCTCATAAGTAGAGTATTAAAACCTAAAACCGGCAACGCTAACAAAATTATGATAAAGTACCTACAACATACAGCCTGCATGTTTTTCGAAGTGCACTTGTGATTCGTATTCTTAAGCAAGTTTAGTGCCTGAACCGTCCCACGGTTTTATTTTGATAGAACTAGAACACAATACTAATAGACCAATTAGCAAATTGTAAAGGTCTCAATTTGTAATATGTACATATTACAAAATGAGACGTACATTGTATAGTAAAGTATTGTACATTATTATACTTTACTGATTTATTGGACTGTAGTTACCTTCAGGAGTTAATGTCAATTTGGTACATTCAATTAGAAATCAAAATAATATTTCTGCATTATTTTTATTGTTACTTGCTTTAAATCAAGTCTTATGAACTGGTTCACAGTCCATTGAGCTCTTCATCTTTTTATAAATAAGATCATTTTTAAACAACTTTGATGTCCTCAAAGTTGTTAAAAAAGACCTTACAAAAAACAGCAAAATAAAATCATTACCGATTTCAATATGTATTCAAGTAAGTAGTGAGTACAGTGTTAATATTTTGTGCTAAATCGTCAATAGTAAGCCTTGACGCAGATGCTTTCGTATCCAATTTCATATTCAAATCGATATGAGGAAGGCTTTGCAGACTCAATGAGCCACTTGAGTTTCGATGTTTTTATTTTATTTGTTAGTATACTTTACTTTTGACGGTCACTTCCATGATGCGTCAATATTCTTGGCCTTCAATTACGAAGTTCCATTAGGCATTGAAACGTATATGTAGCAAAACTTTGTTGAAGAGGAATTCGAACAGAGGGTATAAACACTCTGGGAACTGGGAGATTTAGGAGGCGAAGATTTTCATTAGATTCTAGTTCCTATGTCACACTTAGACTAGGGGTCTACTTGCTTTTTGCTTGTCCTTCTATAATTCTTTTTCGGATCGAGGAATCGAGGATCACGATGAAGGCGGTTATCAGAGGAGAGGTTCGTCGTATTGTGAAGTTTGCCAGCAACACTTAAGAACGTGGCGACTGTTACCATTTCCATACAAACTTAATACCAAAATAAATTATGAAAAATTTAGTTTTCTACCTTAATATCGATATTATTCGGATTAAGATTTTACTTTTAAACCGCAAGGTTTTCCAAAATATTCATTCGAAATGAAATAAAACGAAGAAACATTTTTTTCATTGAAAAATGTTTCTTCGTTTTATTTGAATGTGGGAAAATGAAATAAAATCTTAATCCGAATAATATCGATATTAAGGTAGAAAACTAAATTTTTCATATTTTATTTTGGTATTAAGTTTGTATGGAAATGGTAACAGTCGCCACGTTCTTAAAGTAATGACCACGTCCACCCTGCCAAGAGTGATATCGACATAGAAGAAGGAAACACGAACAAACGAACGATGAAACTTTTTTCGTTGAAATAGTATAACCCCCTTTGCCGTGGTACCTACCCCCTATCACTTCCCTACCCTAGCCTTCGCTTCCGGACCGCTTCCCGCTATATTTGTGATCTATGCTGTAATTATTTTATTAAGTCCATTGTAATTCTACGAATCCTAGAGAGCTTTTGTTTTGATTACAGTAGTTTTCTTTATCGTAATCGATACCCACCAGTCATCAAAATATTTCGAAATTACAACGCAATAAATTCTAATTTGCACGTCCTTTTTGAACTGTGAAATTGTTTTTAAACACTTCCGCGTTGTTTTAGAACACGTGTCGATAAATTGTAATTGTTTTGTGCCAAATTCGACTTCGTTGTGGGTGGCTAGTGGCTCCAACGACAGGCAGTTAGTAGTTTTTTGCACTTGGAACTACTTATTTAGACACAAAATAAATGTGCGCGTATGACTCAGGGCCTCCAGTGGTTCTAATATGATTATAGTTGTAATACGTCTAATGAACTTTGGGTAGGTATGCTAATTTATGCTAGAATGGAATCTTTTCTATTTAAAACCAAAATAAAAAAATGTTTATTCAATAGGACATTCACATGATCGTTTTGAATCGTGAGTAATCTAGTGTGTTTTCGGACCGCGACCTCTAATGAGAAAAAGAGACATGAAACTCATGGGGTTTTTTGCAGTGATCATTTGATTCACATAGTCGAACCGAAGCAATAATCTATACCATAATCCTTACTAACATTATAAGCGCAAAAGTAACTTTGTCTGTCTGTTAAAATGAATTTGTAAAACTTTTTAAAGAAAAACACTTATGAGGTACATCCACAGACACACAACCCGCCCAGCTCGATAGTCGAGTTGAGTATTAGTATTGCGAAATTAAATATTTAGCTGTTTTCGCTTTGGTCATAGATTTTAGTTTATTAACGTTTTAATTTAACAGTCCTTGTGTTTATTCCTCTAAAGTTTCCACAATAGGCCACACCGCACACTACCGAGTTAATTATGGCTTATGCCCGATTTATCGAACTTTTAACCTTACATATGACTTGTTCACATAAAACTGTCGATGCAATAAAAACGGTTAATTTAAACGTTGTCATTTTAATTTAACATTTCAATTATTTAACTCTGATCGTACTCGTAGTACTACGGAAGCTCGTATTGTTAATTAATTACATTCGATATTTTACTCGTTAAACTGCTAAGTTATTGGCCGTTAAGTGCATATTAATGGGGCGACAACGGTGACCTCTGGGCCTCTCGAATGCCCACAACCGTCTTTGTGACTTAATTTTATCTCTCTAGGGGTTTTATCTCACCTTATCCGTGCGAGTGCACGACCAAATCGCTTTTTACCATTTAAAGCAGTGTTTATTTTATACAAAATGAGTTTTTTGCCTTCCGCCATTTCGTGAATGCGTCATTGTTATCAATAAAGATATAAGACTGATTGAGTTTAAGCATTCGCGATTGTATCTCGCTTTTCATTGTTCACAAGGTTTTATTTATTCAAAATTCTGTGTGAAATATTTGATCCAGTTTTTTTCTTTATCGAACGAATTTATTTATCTAAGTTACCTACCTACTGGTATTTTACTAAATATTAGAATATTTTTATAGATATTTGATAAGCATATCTCAACAGATGGCAAGTGACTAAGCAGTCCAAGATTTATCAGGTTTACCTATAAGATTCACGTGTTTACTGGTGACTTAGAAATTGCTTACGAGTAAAGGCAAGGAATGAGTCCAAACCGTATTGCTTGGTGACTGGACCGGCCTACATATCGGACCGCTTGCGTACCTTCGACTCCACTAGACGAAATAACTT
Organism: Idaea biselata; assembly: GCA_958496205.1. NCBI lineage: Eukaryota > Metazoa > Arthropoda > Insecta > Lepidoptera > Geometridae > Idaea > Idaea biselata. Next base: position 2,366,957 of record OY292398.1, on the reverse strand, counting down.
ATATCGGTATATTTTAACTAGCCGCGGTCGAAAGCTACCATTCTGAGTAGCATATCTTACCTTCGATAAGCGCAAGCGCAAGACTTGTCTTACCGAAAGATGGTAAGTATATTTATAATGTTAGAACAGTGTAACTTAATTTGTAAACACCCATTAATTTCTAATCCCAAATTCCCAGACGTCTTGTAAGATATAAACTATATCTCTTAATGAATTCTAGAAGACATTATAATCAAACGGGTGATCGATGTATTTCGCTGCGACACAGGTGGTTCCATACATTATAATAATGTTAACCAAAGCTGCATTTCCTATCTCCAGCCTAGTACTTAGATGAAAACAAAAATAATAGATACGGTATATTCTAACATTGCGTATTCGAAAAATGAGCTAGAAACACCTACAAGCATTTTCATAAAATTATTATATTTAAAAATATTTGTCTTTACGAATAATTCAGGCATTTGTAAAATGAGCAAAAAGGCATTCTTATGGATCTCAATAAGATAATCGCAGTGTGACAGCACGTGCTCACGCGGCAACGGTTCGACATACGACTGAGGCTAGTGCGTCAGGTAGACGCAGTTTTATCGTCTCATTTTCCGAGACTAGGTAACGTATCTGCTGTTTTTTGTTTTCATCTAAAGCCTAGTAGTACATAGTTGAATGTACTTTGTACTGTCAAAGCTGTTGTTCTAAGTGTGCCGTTGCGGTCGTATAGGACCCGTTAGGATTTTTTATGATTGGTGAACACGAATGTATCTCTTTGAGGTTTTAGTGTTTGTAACGTTTAATTTTAGAAATATTTTACCAAGGAGAAATGCACCATCAAAAATTCCCCGTGACAGCTCCGAAATTTTTAATGATGCATTTCTCTTTGTTTTATATTGTCCTTGTCGGCCTCTGTGGCGACTGCTTTGCAGAAGGTTGCGGGTTCGATTCCCGCCACGTGCAAGTATACTTAAAAATACCTAAATATTTGTTTCTGGTCTAGGTATTTTCTATTTATCATATTTATGTAACAAAAAAGTAAAATATGTAGTATATTTGTGTCTAGTACCCATAGTACAAGCTTTGTGTTTAGTTTGTGGCTAGATTGGGTAACATCGTGCAATATTTATATTGATTTAGGTATCCAGAATATCCACAGAATACATTTTACTCCTACTCTTCTTGATTGTAGAGGTTTTTAAATATCAGGTACTCATGATGATTAGTAACGGTCTAAGATGAAACACGCTTACCAAGACGATACTGCTCACTAACAATTTGAAGATCTCCAAATTTTTCTTCGAATTGAGATCAAATTCTTACAAACTATAACTGTTCCATTCAATACACTGTATTTGTATAAAGGAGACTGCGAAACGCGTTGCACTTGCAGCGTTATGTAATCCATAAAGTTGAATATTGCATAAGGTAATTTATCATAATATTGTCTGTCTATCTGAGTCGGTAACACGGGCAGGTGGGTGTTCTACAATATTAATTGATCCTGTAATGGTGGTGGAACGGGCACACTCCTTTTGTTGCATACCCCGCTCAATCTCTCTTCGTCAGACATTGATGCCTGATGTTTATTGCTTACTAGCTGCGTCCCGTTTCACCCGCGTAGGACCCGATCCAGTGGGAATATCGGGATTAAAAGTAGCCTATGTTACTCAGGGTGAATGTAGCTTTCTAATGGTGAAAGCATTTTTAAAATCGGCTCAGAAGTTTTTGAGTTTATTCATTACAAACATACCGACACAAAAATAGTGTAGATTGCTACTTGCTACCATTCCCTTGTTGCCTGCAAACTATACTGTAATAGAATTCCCCTTTGTCATTGACCTCTGGCCTTGGCTGGCGATAATAACAGCGCCTAATAACAAAGATTATTCACCGCTAAGTCCGTTAGGAGTTTTATTACGACAATTGAAGCGCGCACCGCTCACCCGTACCTAAGTAACAAAGAACTTTTAAAATACAGAAAGCCGGTAATTGGCTAAAGTTAGTAGTTCAGGCGAGGCTGTTGTGATTGCGAAGCTTGCTCGACCTGACAGCATTGTGGGCCTGGGAAGACAAGCGGGTTATCAAGGCATTAGATCGAAGCCATGACTCACACTTACCCTTAGATGAAAACAAAAAACAGCAGATACGATACCTAGTCTCGGAAAATGAGACGATAAAACTGCGTCTAGCTAACGCACTAGCCACAGTTGTATGTCGAACCGTTGCCGCGTGAGCACGTGCTGTCACACTGCGATTATCTTTTTGAAATCCATAAGAATGCCTTTTTGCTTATTTACAAATGCCTGAACCATTCTTAAAGACAAATGTATTTAAATAGGCACAATAATTTTATGAAAATGCATGTAGGTGTTTCTAGCTCATATCTACTATTTTTGTTTTCATCTAAGCACGTACCTCGTTAATTTGACGATACTTGCCAATGTTTGCTCACAGTTAACCGACATACTTCCTTCCAGTCGTGTCGACTTGATGCCTATTGCTTCGCTGGCTGTTCTCTCGACCCCGCGACCTTTATTCAAAGAGGGTACCAACTAACCCACCAATACAATAGGACCTCTCTGTTAGATCTATTGTTTCAATACTTTCGACTTCGTTTCGGTATCGCACGGTTCGAGATAAAGTGGTCGATAGTTTGAGGGATGCCCGTTAGGCTAGGCAGGTGCCGATTTGCACTTGACAGGCATGGCTTTCCTATTTTGGTGGGGCATTGTTAGAGTAAATAACGTATACTTATTTAGATGTTTTGATTTACGACGACGTACCGTTATATTTGAAACGTTGCTTAGCATCAAACGGTTTAATAAATCTATGACCTCTAGGAATTCTAAAGATTATCCCCCTTACTTATAGAGTTAGATCCCAGGGCCGGCAGACATCGCGTATTTTCTGACGAACGAAATTTGGTCGATTGGGTAGTGTTAGTATTCACTAAGAACGCATGCCTATTTGCTAGCCTGCTGCGATATATTTTAGGTAAGCATATTACCTAAAATATACGTGAAAAACAACTTGGAGAATTAACGTGAGGTAAGTAATTTTTTTATGTACCATGATGACCTGATATCTGAGAATTGGCCGTATCAGCAGGCTAGCAAGTAGGTATGCGTTCTTAGTACATACTTATACTACTCAATCGACCACATTTCGATCGTCAGAAAATACGTGTTGTCTGCCGTCGCTGGGATCTTGGACTATTATAAACGATGACTAAGTTTATGTAACGTTTGTCACTGTCTGTTAACTTTACTCTACATTTCACAGTAAAAGACAAACAAAGAGGGTATTTGTTGAATAACCTTGACCGTAAGGAATATTCCAGTTGTTTTTATCGAGGAAGAGTAATCGAGTCAGTTTAGTAACGTATACCTAGTTATTTAAATTATAATAATAATGATAAGTTAAATGCCCATACACATTGTATGTGTTGTCAAGTTTTAAACATCTTATCGACCTATCACGAAAACCATCGATAATTATCACGGAAGGATGATGGTCACCATTGTTCATGATAAAAGCAACAATGTACCAAAGTTTATGCACTATCGTGAAAGGAAAATTGATTATTAATAACATACACACATTAATAAAAGCCTTAAAGGCACTTTGACTGCAACGTAAAGCAATTTACATGTAATTTATTTTATTAATCGCCCCCCAAGTGCCCGCGTGAGATATTGGTTTTAACAATCGAAAATATCATTTACTTCCTTTTGTATATTCTTTCACATTCAATCAAATTAATTGTAGTTTTTAAACGATCGGTTATGTTGAACGTTTTATTTCTGGAATCAATTTAATGCTGAGGTGAAGAAAGGAATGTCTTGTTGATTAAACTTATTAATTGTGTGGATTCTTGTGCATTGTTTTATGTTAAACTTCTTCTGCTTTTCATATCTGAGTTATGTTCCTTGTTGCATACTTCTCGGGAGCTAAAACCCCAAAAAAAAAATCGGTTTTTTGTTGGGGTTCGTTTAGTTTGGCAGCGTGCTTTCAGCTATGTCACGCTATGTGTGTGTTGTTTTGAAACAGAATTTATTCAGTTTTAAATATTGCAACTGTACATGTATCCATTTCTGTTGTTGTTTTTTCTTTTTATTTCATTTTATTAGTGGACCGACATAGTTTTGTCACTTTTGTGAGTCCATCTGTCTGTCTGTCTGTGTCTGTTCACGGCTTAGGGCGCCTCTGCCCTAGAACACAGAAGTAGGTACTAAGAAGCTGTAACTTTTGTTCACAATAGTCTTCTATTTAAACACGATGTCCAATCCAGCTCTCTCAGTCCTCAGTCTCTACCACAATTTCTTTATCTGATTAGGTAAGCTATTAGTTGCGGTTTTTTAATCACAAACTCTAGTTTGTTTTAGCTATTAAGCTGATAGAGATATCAATTCTGAAAACCGTATGTGTCACTTAATTATAGAATTGTGTTCGGTACTTTAACTTGTATTCGGGTCAAGTGTTTTCCTTGATTCTTTCCTTTTAACAATGAAAACGGTACCTCCATTGCATGTAACTGGATATATGTACTGTTAACTAATTGTTTTGACACCGTACTGTTCTCTTAGTCGGACCATGTAGTTCGCCTGAGGAAATGGTTTCATTCATTGTCTCTTGTCTCGCAAATTTCTCTGGTTGTATTCACTTCCTTAAGAGTCCGTTTACAGTTTTTGTTTGAATAACCCAGATAATGCGGCGTGGGCTTCGACCTTTACCTGCATCTTTTTTTTAATTTAACGAGAAATGCCTTATGCACTATCCCACCGCTCCGGGGGGAGTGGCGGGGAAGGTAGGCACGGTTTGCACATACAACTACAACCCCCTGGGGTGATTGTTCTTAATGACCCCCTCTCTTGAAAATCTTTACTTGGTTTTACCCAAGTTTAGCGTGTGAGAGAGTGACGCTGTATTTGGAATAAATACTTTTATTATCAGAACAAAATATAACAAGTGTTTGCGAAATAAGTTAACATATTTTATCGAAAATCTAAATTTTTCCGTATATTTTTATCGTGTGGACTTAGAAACTTGTTTTTTTTACACCTAATTCACATACACAGTCCACAGTCACAATCCTTTGTATCACTCGCTAGTTCCTGAGAAAAAACCGAAAAATAAAAAGCGAGAACAAGAAAAATCTAAATTAGGCACTTTTATTTTATTATCAAGGAATGAATTCAAGATAATAAAGAGACGGACAAGCAAGTGATCTTATAAGGGTTCCCTTTGAGGTGCGGAACCCTAACAAACAAACTCCAACTTAGTTAAGTATTATTATAATATTTGAAGAAACACCCTTTGCTTTATCAAGAAAATTTTGTGAAAGAGCTCTTAAGCAAGCACCGCGAATCGTTTACAATTTCGACGGTATTTTATTTTCTCTTCCCACGGCTCATTGAAAGCAAACAGTATGAAAGTGACCGATATTCTATTTATTATCACTAAGACTTGTACAAATAAAGCTGTTTGCATACCTAAAGAGACAAGAGCACCATTTCAATAGATGTAACTTTTCGTTTTGCTCACTTTTTATGTCCACAAACGCCCACAGTGCAGTACTCATCAATTAGCGAGCCAAATGAACCTTTATCTCTTCTATGCAGAGTTCAATTTCACTTGTATGTTTTTTTTTGACTGTATGACATAGATTTGTAATGAGTTGTTATAAGAAGTGCAATGCCGGTTGACAGTTCCCACGGAACAGTTTGAAGTCATGAAATGTGAATGACGATCCGTTAGTTGAACGACAGAGCACTATTGCGGGCAAACTCGAGCGAAGTTACATAAAAGTCATAACATAACCTACGTGCTCGATGAATGTCTTTGAGACATGACGGGAAATGAGGTTGGTAGAGTCATATTCGTTACAAAAATTGTCAAGCATATGTTAATATTACTTGACCAACTTGTAAATTACGCTCCGTGAAATTTATCCGCGTAACGTAAGTCCCAATCCCGCAGAATTTACGGGATCAAAAGTATCCTATGTCCGTCTCTCGGTCCTAAGCTACCTACCAATAAAAAACACTATTAACAGTCAGTCAGGTCAAATTAAAAGCTTTAAGGCGACCTGAAAACTCTAATACTAGATGAGCCACATCACTGTAGTATAAGAAGGAGAAGACTAGCTTTGAAAGCCAATTTACCAAGGATCGACACCGCCTGAATGGTCAATTACATTTGCAGCAAGAACTCGAAATGAGTGCCAAATATGAAAGACTAGCTGCGTCCCGCGGTTCACTCGCGTAAGTCCTGATCCCGTGGGAATATCGGGATCAAAAGTAGCCTACTCAGGGTTAATGTAATGGCCTGAGTAGGCTACTTTCTAATGGTGAAATAATTATTGAAATCGGTCCAGTAGCTTTTGAGTTTATTCATTCATTACAAACATACGACACAAACAAATACAAATCTTTTCTCTTTATAATACTAGTGTAGATCTGTCAACAAACTGGTTCGCATTCGATCTCCGTCAATAGGTATTGATGCAGGAAGCGTTAACACCAATCGAGACGAGACCATCTGACGAATTCGGCCTTTACCGTTAATTCGGTCCGAGTCCGAAGATTTATACCCGACATAATCGGGGCTTGCGGTACCCTACACCGTACATCGGCTAGACGTAAGACGTTTGTTAATGAGGGTATGTCTGTATGGGAAGTTGTATGAAGTTATAGCATAGAGATCACAGACATAATAGCTAGACGTCACATGTACCTCGAATTGTAGTGAAACCGAGCGTGCCGACTTTTTAATACCTACTGTGACGTCACAGCCTTTTGGGTGCTCGGATTTTTTGGAATTTTGCACTTTGTTTTACTAATCAGACTAATCAGTAATCACGCAACGAGGCATTTTATTAGTTTTTTTACGGACGTCCGGTAACTATAGACGCGCCCGGACTGCCAGTTAGCGCCGACTACCGTGACGTTTTGTCAAGCGTTTTCACGTTTTCTGACACGCGAAGGACATGAATTCGCGTGGTCTAGCTATATGTATGTCTGTCAGATACATTAATTACTTCGTTAAGAAATCGGCTATAGACAAACATTCGTAACGCACCTCACCTTTTATCATACGTGTGATCCTCTCCATCCCAAGGTTGATTGGAAGACCGCTCACAGCGGTAGGGCCGCCTAGTGTGTCACTTTTAGATTTAATTTGATCTATTCTCTAGTTCAAACGTCAAAGGCGATTTTTTCTATGCTATGTTAAAGATAAAACCAATGGTACCCATGTTCATATTATTCTATGCTCCCATTGTCATATGTATGACGGGAGTGATTTCATTACCTATATGTCAATCTAACATGAGATGTATTCTGTCTGTCCCTGTTTGGACACTGCCACTCGTTAAGGGTACCGATGCTATGTGCTGTGGGTACCGATACAAAACGGTACTATAGACTAAATAAATATAAAGTACAATCTTATGGAGAGAAATATTATTTGCCGTTTCCAAATTTTACTTTGAATTTTAGTGTTCCGTTCCTCCGCTTTCCTCCCCAGTCTGTTTATTCTCGAGAATTTATTCCCTTGACAATGAAATAAAACTTCCTAATTTTGATTTTTCTTCTGTTTTTGACTGCGTAGAATAAAAATCTCCGCAACCGAACCATCCCGCTTCACTTCCCATAATAGATGAACTGTCAATATCCCCTTACAAAGTCGAGAGTAGCAATTATAAAATCTGCATATTTATAAACTTCCTACAATTAATCAGATCGCTTGGTTAAACGAGATGTCAATTAAGAGGACCACCGGGTGGTGATGAGCACGTGATGATGTTATTTGCACTCAATACGCGGCTAGGTGAACAGCATAGAGTCATAATACGCACGGGTTGCGGCGACGAGACGCCCGTGCGCTTGGGCTGACCTAATTTTAATGACAGGGTTGCAAAGACGTTATGTTTCTACTAACTTATGTATCGTTATCATTACTCAAATTGTGTTAAAATTAAGAACAAGGCTTAGAACGCAATGCGATTAAACGCAAGCGGTTTCCGAATAACTGAAAATGCAGAAAAGCAAAATCAGTGATTAAAAAAAACGCTAATGCGTGGGCTTGTATGGAAAGCTATGTGTTGCATTTTTTTGCGGTTTCAGACCAATGGAAAAACGCAGACGTCTCAACGCAGTGCGTACAATATGCTCTGAAGAGCAAGTTCCAAGTTTCAAAATTATTGTGATTTTTGTAATATTCTACACTAATATCAAATATGAATTTTAATTTGGTTGGTATAATGATTAATGTCTGTTGCTCCTTTGCACAATAAGAATTAACTGCTAAACCGATTGAGCTGCTGTTGATCCTAGATTTACATGAACGAAACCGCGGGGCGTAGCTAGTATTGTAAAAATAATCGTCACCAAAGTCAATTAGAAACAATGAATTGCTAAGAACAGAAAAAAACCCAAGACATCGTTAGACCAGGCAGCCCTAAGTGAAGTACAGTTGAGTGGATGCGCAGGCGTCGAGATGTCGGCCTGATGCACTTATTGATACTGCTTCCTCTTCAGTTATAAAAATATACTACCGAACATACTTAGAACGATCAGAGTCATATATTAATAAAAAAAATAACCATGATATAAGCGGAAAATTTGAACAAACAATTTCTTGGATAGATAACTGAAGTATGTTAGTAATGAATTATAATGTTGACACACGTTATCTGTTGATCGAGTGTCCGCGAGACGTCTAGGAATGTGCGTGTCAAAATAAAACGAAATACGTAATTAAAATGTCAAATATTTATTGTAACATTGACATTAATTTTACAAGCTATAATCACAGCGTCATTAAATATTACAAAATTAGACGTCGATATTAATAGGTTTAGTTCCGATACCAAGGGCGTAAGGGTCATGCGCACATGTGACGTGTAGCTCACGAACGTTCACGATATTGCGTATCCTGCGCACGATTTGATTTGCTAGCCGTTAGCCACTGTGCAATCACACGGCAAATTGCACGCGAAAGCTCCAAGCCACTTCAACTTCAAGGCTTGTCTATGGCGCCTCTAAATTAGTCCAATTTCATTATAGAGTGGCATTATAATCGAGCCATAATTAAAGTGCACCAATTAATTTGATACTATCATAGTTTCGAAATATTACTGTTTCAGTTTGTAGATAAAATTCAATGTTGTCTATTATTGAAAGCGTTATTATCGTCCAGCTATTCGATTGCCGATGTCCTTCGTATCGATGCTATTAATTACAAAATCGATAGTTGAATTGTGTTGGCGTAAACGATGAGAGGGAAATTACGCAATTACTCACCTGTAATATAAAATTATAATTTGTGTTTAGGTTGTCTTTGACACATTTTAATGATAAATTCATGAGTTTAGATATTAACGACGCAAATGTAGTTTTCCATTCGATTATAATTGAGTAGTACAGTTGAATCGCGAATAGCTTTTGTATCGCATGATTGATGCCTTGATTCTTTTTTATACTTTTAATATTCTATAGACTTATAAGTCGCGTTTTATCATAAAAACATCTCGCAATACATAGACTATTTCCAATGGCGTGTCCGATCAATCACTAGCACTCCATTCGAACGCAACGGCTGTCAACAATTATGATGAATATTCCTACACACGATCCAATTCTCTCGCATTAAAAACATTACGAAATCACCGTATCGAGAATTCGATTGAACGCAGCCATGAACTTAGGAGTAGCCGACAATACAATCCGTACCATTTGTTATTAATCGAGTACCGTGACAGTATAGAAGTTCGAATCGGTAACTAAAATCGAGTCCTTGAACGGTATTAACCTCGTTGTGCAATCGTCAATCGATATTGTGCCGAATAGAATCGGTTCAATCGAATCGAGGCCTACTTTACTCCTCTCGTGCCAATCGATTTGTTTCGAAATGCCCTTTACCGAATTCGATGATGAATTATAATTACAATTAATTGATCTATTGACACTTTGAAGGGCGATTAATCGACTTCGACTACAACATTAAATAAATTGAGAATTACCCTGTGTGAAATTTCTTAATTACGATTGTTGATATTCTTTTCTTGGGTTAGTAGTGAAGTGAACGCCATGTATCCCCGGCATAGAATAGGATTACCCCATCTCTTCCCGTGGTTGTCGTAAAAGGCGACTAAGAGATCTGAGGAAGACAAGCAAACCTTTAGTTCTACCCGCGCGGTGGCGGATAAACTGCTTGGTCCGGAGGAGGGTTGACAGCCGGCCGTAAAAATATTGCCAAATCTTTTTGCAGAAGGTATGATGGTCAATGATCACTGACATACTACGCCGACCCTAAACAAAAAACCTATTTGGGTCGAGCGGACCCCGGGCTCCCAAAAAGGGTGCAACCAGGAATCGATCGCTCAGATGAGAAGGAGTATAGTGAATGTCTCCTGGAATTTTTGTTTTTATCTTTATTGTGTCCTTAATGTTATTTACTTTTATATATTTTTTTCTTGTTATGTAGTTGTGTGCTTGTCTGAATAAATCTATTTTCTTTCTTTTGTTTCTAATTTTCTATCGAGTATGTCGTTGTATCTTTATAACCCATGTCTCAACTCTCGCCTCTCGACACTCTCGTCAACAAGTTGGCAGCACTGATGATTGGCCTAGTTCAATATGTATGTAGCTCGCTCAGATGTCCGTTGTCCGTTTGATCAACAGTTAATTTGCGTTGATTAGCCGTGATTGGACAGCGGGTCAGCTCTGCAATTGTTCCGATATGGACCACAATTGGTATCGAAGTATCGAGCTATCCGCATCTGTCTTTAAATAGGTTAGGTACCACGCATATCTGAATAATTGACGTTATCTGTCAATCTTGAAAGGAAATGGTGCCTATTAGCCTCTGAAGTATTTACTTTCTGAAGTATTTTTTGCATGCCTTCGGTAGCTTATCGATGACGACCCAATTCGACTCGGCTATTACATCGATTGGTGATGCGCGACACGTCTCGATACGTGTCGTCGAAGAACCGATTTATCGCGTCACTAAGTCACTTCACTAGCGGTCATGCCATGTTTTCCCAGTAGAATATTTTGTTGGATAATCGAGCGAAACGGTTGAATACCGAATGTGGTTTCGTCGATTTTTTTAAGGGATCTGTACCCTAAGGGTAAAAACGGGACCCATTACTGAGACTCCGCTGTATGTCTGTCCGTCAGTCACCAGGCTGTATCTCATGAACCGTGATAGCTAGACAGTTTACATTTTCACAGATGATATATTTCTGTAGCCGCTATAACAACAAATACTAAAAAGAAACAAATATTAAAGTGGGGCTCCAATACAACAATAGTGATTTTTGACATATAAACGCAACGACACTGCGATATATTTTTACCACTGGCGCCATATAGTGAGACTGGATAAGAGAAAGACTGGCGCCAATGGTTAAATACATTTTAACGTTCGCGTTGCGTTCACGGATTGGTTGATCCCGTGGTTATTTTAGGGTTCCGTACCCAATTGTGATAGTGATACGGAATACGGAACCCATCGTGTGCGAGTCTCCCAATCGGCTGGGTTTTTCTTAATTGTGTTCACAATGCACGAAATGTTGGCATCAGGACATCGATTCTGTACGAATTGATCGATTAATGTTTACCGTTTTTTTGTTGCAGGTAATGATTGGCTGTTAAGTTTTTATGGTGATACCAGTTTAAGGTGCGGATGCTGTAAGTAGGTGGATGAAATTCTGAATGTGCCTACTACAGCTTCAGTTTGACTACACTTTGTTCGGCGATTAGGTAAACAAGCGATAAATGTTATTGAAAACCTTGTGATGAGGACCCTTTAAAAGTAAAATCTTAATCCGAATAATATCGACATATTCTGAAAAACTGAAAATCCATGTCGGGCGCATCGAAAATTGTTGATTATTTCATGACGGAATGTCGTAGAACTTTTTTTGTGTACAGATTGTAGGCGACATTGTTTCCGATATTTTAATGCAGTTTCCATACAAATATGTCGAAACGTATTGAAGCCTATCGACATTTTAGCCAAATCAGACATTTTTTGTCTAAAATTTGGATAGGCTTTGCACCAATAGGAGGTTCTTGTCTTAAAACTACACCAAAATGTAGGAAACAATGTCACCTACAATCTGTGCACAAAAAAGTTCTACGACAGTCCGTCATGAAATAATCAACAATTTTCGATGAGCCCGACAGGGATTTTCAGTTTCAAGGTCGTTGGCGTATATACTCCTCTTAAGGTAGAAAACTAAATTTTTCATAATTTATTTTGGTATTATGTTTGTATGGAAATGGTAACAGTCGCCACGTTCTTAAGTTATGAAATCTCAACTCTCCTATATCCTTGTAGTGTATAAAATTGGTAGATATTGGGTACAGATACAGATTATTTATTGATAACGACAATAAGTATCTTCGACCAAAATGCTTATCGTATTAGGTTTAGGCAAAAATCAACGGTTTAATATACTAACTAACCCCCTTACTTATAAACGATGACTAACTTTTATCATTTGTCTTTTACTGTGACATGACTTAACAGACAGTGACAAACGTTACATAAACTGAGTCATCGTTTATAAGAATGGAGGTTAGTGTTTATCTATTAATTTTAACAAAAAGTTTGTCTTTTAGTTTTGTCCCTATATCTTTCACTAGCAGCTCCCCGCGGTTTCACCTGCATAAGTCCCGATCCCGTGGGAATATCGGGATCAAAAGTAGCAAAAGTAGCCTTCCTCAATAAATGGACTATCCAACCCCGAAAGAATTTTTCAAATCGGACCAGTGGTTCCTGAGATTAGCGCGTTCAAACAAACAAACAAACAAAATAGATAGATAGATACAACTTTGATCTTAATGAATGATCGATCATTCAAGTTGCTCAAATCAGTCTGCCAAATTGCTTCTAAATCTTTTCGTTTCTCACTATTTTTTACACTACACACAACACTGCGACGTGAATATTGTGAATTTCCCTACAAGTATCTTATAGTAAATCTACAAGTATTTTATAGTACGTGTAATATTAGCGAATATTATGTCACAGTTTCCGCGTTAACAATTTGTTTTTAGCAAATTGTTGATACATTGTATGCCGGAAGGTTTTAGTGCAACCTTGACGGTGCCTTCGATTGTATTTGACTGTAATTAATTTTAATTTCCACGGATGATGTCACATACATTGTACGAATGTACGCCAGACGCCTACATGGTTTTTAAATTAACGCGACGACGCGTAAAGTGTAAGAGGGTACCCAGAAAGTGTAAAGAATGCTAAAGTTTGTAAGTTTCTCTCTTTATTAGGGTATTTTTTTAATTATCAAGATAGTTTGCAGAAATGTTTTTTTTTCTTTGACTTTTCAAACTGTTAAGGAAACTGTAGTTTCACTAAAAATAAACATTTTCTTAATTTTTAGTTCGACATTGCGATGCTTTTGAATATTAGGTGCTCAAATATGCTATTTAACACATGCTCACAAAAAAAACCCTTCAGTTTCTTGTGGTTTTTTCTCAACGGAGGGCGCGTTCCGAAACCACAGTAAAATCTCGACATTTCTAAACGTTCATGTAACTTATATGTAGGTAGGTACATCGTTCTTAATGAATAAATATATTCGCTTTGACTTTGATGTAAAAGGAAAACAAAAGCACTACATGATTTTTTGGCATATATTGGCATATATTAACGACAGGGGTTGAATATAAGGATCGCATTATTAGTTCCTTATATTTACCTCTTTCGCTTGAGCGCGCTTGGGGCAGATGGTTAGCGCGCCCTGATAAAGAGGAGATGGTCGTGGGTTCAAACATTTTATCTAAATATAAATACAATAATAATAATGCAATTTGTTTTTACAATTTACTCCAAATTGTGTTTTTTTTTATAAATTTACAATTTACGACACAATAATCTTTAAACTTATCTAGCAATTAGCGAACCTTGTAACAGTAAAACAATGGAGTTGCGATAAGAAACCGATACATTGAACTGTTAACAGTTTTCGTATGACTTGCCTAACTAACACCTCGCTTACTTCGGTTAGACGTGTTTTCGTAACGTGTGGACTTACCAATACCTTTGATGAATACCAACCTTTATAGTCCTACAAGACGTTAGACGTCTGTCAATCAATTTAAAACAAAAGACAGTAAATTCGTTGGTAATTACAAATTTCCACTAACGTAAGCTTATAGTTTGTCTAACGGCTAAATACAGAATCGCCACTTAAATCTTTGAAGGCTGCTTAAATAATTAAGTACAGTGGCTGCCGGCCACTGTACTTAATTATTTTAAATTTTGTTGAAAAATTTTGACGTGGAAGGGGAAAGTTCGCGCAGTAGGTACATTTTACATGCGACTTCTATGAAAAATCGACTTCTGCGCATCCGCCATTTTTTTTCAACTTATCTGCCGGCCATTGTACCTACCTTCTAAATCCCATTTTTGTGTTATACAAACGTAGTCGACTGTTTCCTCCCTGGATAAAGAGATCAGAGCAAATATGTTTATGCCATAAAACCTGTAATCTGCCATGACCATTGACCATGCCCCTACGTTTTGTTTATTTTTTCATTTTCTAATTAGAACAGTAATCAACTTTAGAAATATTAGAATATGAAAAATGAAAACATAGGTAATGTAAAAAATAACTGACGAAAATCCAAACACTCTTACGTAAAGTAAACATAAACAATTCATATTCGAAGAATAGCATTATATATTCCCCCATTATCACTTGTAGGTATACTTACCCCAAAAACTAGATTGAAACTGAGCTGGTTTTGATCAATAATAATCTTTATTTCTTTTAGCGTAAGATTAGATTTTCAATCGTGTCAGTTTGTTTGGCAAATAAAAATTGGAGCTGAAAATTCTCAGGAGAAGCATAAAAACGTGTAGTTTTGCAAAGGATTTTAGGTCAAAACAAACAGAGTTTTCGGGTCAATATGTTATGTGAAAATTGTAGTTGTCAAAACAAACTGTAAAGTTTTGTTATTCTGTTAAATATGTTAGTTTTTAATCGTTTATAATGAAAGCAAACAAATTGATAAAAGATGTATAATAGAATCGGTATTTGAGGTTGCACTTATGTGCTCTTTTATCGCAAAATATACCGAATTATGCTTTGTGTGGGTAACTCTACTAACATCTATTAGTAAATTTATTTTAAAGGAAAAATAGCATTAAAAAATTGCGTGGACTTGCGTAGTCTAGTTGGAACACACGTTGGGGTACCGACCCAAAGACGCGAGTTCAAGCCTCGCCGCAAGTGAAAATTTTTGAATGCTATTTTTCCTTTAAAATAAATTTTCTAAATAAAATAGCCTTGAGTGAGCTACATACAAAATTTTTTTTTTATCTATTAGTAAATTATAGATTTGTTACTTATTTCAATGATATCTTTGAAAAACTCTGTGTATGAGCGCTCGAGCGTTACCATTTACAAATACCTGTCAGATTTAAAGATAAAATATTTATGTCTGTTTATTGCAAACACCCACACCCTCAGAGGTTACCCTTGCCGTATCTTTACTTATTATTAAATACACATTAATTTGACTAACAAATAACATCGCAAGAGGCAGGCTAGCATTAATTGAAACACAGTTAAAGTAAACGAAGTCGGCTGGCGAGTGGGCCGAGTGCGCCGGCGCCGGCAACCCACCTGCTTATAACTTCCAGCCACTTGAAAGTTACATAGGTTCTCATATTTTCCCTTGTCGTTGTTACATAGTTGTTCTATGGAAGTCAATAAATAAGTTGTAAATAATCTGGTACTTTGATTACGTTTTAAAATGTTTCCTACACTTGGAATATTTGATTTAGAACGATTTTAGAACTTTTTAGAACAATTAGTGGGTATGACGAACTTCTGACGGCCTCTGTGGCGCGTCGGGGGAAGGTCCGACTGCAATGCAGAATCTTTACTCAATTCGGGAGCACTGACTTGACCAATTAGTCTACCGGCGTCGGTTTGAATCCCGCTCAGCGTCTATCGTGTGTTGTGTTTTTGCAGAAGTATTATTTCTTTAAAATATTTCTATGAAAGCCCAGTGCAGGCTTAAGCACTTAAAAATAGAATATTCAATTGATACTTGTCAGTAATTCCGTTTGTTGCATATTTTGTTGGTCAATAACTGGGGCGGTAGATTGTTTGTTTATAAAATCCAGTTGTATTGGTCTAGGTCAGTCTATGTTACGTATTATGAAGACTATAAAATGGCCGTAGTATACTGTAGTTTGATGTAACAAACAGTTTTAGGAAACATTAAACACTCGAATCATCGAACATGTTGTTTTCCATTAAATTGCCTCATAAAAACCGTTTCTTAACCGAAACCGGCCAAAACGCCGCTATTTGTTCTCGACTTAATTAATAACTGATGAAACACAACACCATTTCTAAACAGTGAAATATCGATGGTATACATAATTATAGTAGTATTCACATAATATATGGATACTTTCAACATGTTATGGTTACGTTGTTTTATGACATCAGGTCAAGATGTCTTACACCATTCGATTTCTTTATCGAAAGTAGTGATCTTGAACCTGCAACTGGCTACGTAGGTACGGCTCGGCTCCCGTTGAATCGAAATTCGCCTCGGCAGCTTTCGCGGTGCCAAAACCGGTAACTAAACGGGCCGATGAAAGGCGAATGTCAAATGGTTTTAGCCATAAACGTTAGGCTAAACATAGCTTCGTGTAAATATTAATGTTTAGCTTTTTTTACATATTGTATCTTTTGTTACGGGTGAATGTCCTAACGACGATTGGTATCTGGAGCAATGTTGAGATAATGTTAACATATTCAGGCGCCACTGCTGTGAATTAGCTATTCGCCCCAGACTTCGTTTATAAGTAGTAAGCAAAATATCATGTTTTTAGACTGCGCAGTGCGCATTATGTTCTTTATGTCAACATGATTTCTTACAGGTCTGTAAATAATTTCCGTTTGAATTCCCGAATACGTTCAAATTCAAATATTCACTTCTTGTCCCTGCAAAAGTTGCCTGGAAGTGATCGCTTTAATTTTTTGTACCTAATTTTATTTGTATTACAATATAGCATAAATCTATCTATCTATATTGACATCATCGTAGTGTTCTTTTTCGAGACTATTTTTGTTGTGTATTCTGATTACCAAGGTCTGTAACCTTTCCTCTTCTATCTGCTATGGACATTACAGGCTACAGAATCCAACTTTTTATTTCCATCTAGCGGATATCAGTGACAAGACGAGAAACTTCGCAACATGCAACATGTCACAGACGCCTGTCTCTCGATAAGCAGGCGACATGTTGGTCCTGCATGCGTGTCGCAAAACTTGACATAGTTGTCTAACTTTTTATCTGAGAACATGGAATGAGCTTTATTTAAGTGACAAATTGTTCATTTTATTTTAATAAGAGTATTGTACCCTTCGATCATATATAAACTATAGATGCACGGTCGCCGCTCTAGAAATGGAGCCGTCAAAACAAGGCATACTTCAGCCGATATGCCTTGTTTCGCTGTCAGTCGTGCATAAGTGTTTTACAACCTTATTGCCCAGTGATTAAGGTTTACATTAAACTGTACTATGTCCGTATAAGTAAGCGTTGAAGTAGTGCCGATTTTTGATTTCGATTTTGTATGGGACCGTGTATCTATAGTTTATATATGATCGAAGATTGTACCCTTACCGAATTTAGTCGTTATTTAACCCTTATTTAAGTCGCGTGTGAAAAGCTACCTACCTTCTAGGTCAGCGTGCTTCATCTTAGACTGCATCTACACTTACCAACATGTGTGATAGTGGTCAAACGATGGCCTATACATAATTAAAATAAATAGTGAAATAACCAAGGCACCACCAACACCTTGGTATCATGAATATGTTCTCCTGAAGCTTTAGGAATTAGGTTTCCCCTGTTATCCAGAATAATATTGTCTTTAAAGATTTCCAAATTAAACTCATCTTTCGGCTTATTGCTGTTTTATAATTTTAACGCCCTTGGTCAGGTCACAGCTATACTGAGGTTAAAGTTATCAAAAACTGCTTAAAGTTTAATATTATTTAAATCAAAACGTTCCTAACATTCAATAGATTAGTTTATTAATTTCCATAACCAATGGTAATAAAGTTATAGCACTAACAAAGATCTAAAAGGCTCGAGAAACTCTAACAACCACAGATCCGTTATCTTAACTTCATTTTAATATTCCACTCAAGCGCACACACCACACCTAATACCATTTTACATCCAAACCAAACGACCTTATAGTAATAATCTAGGTACAACTTACATAACTGTACGTAAGGACTGCTAGTAAAACTGTAAGTGTTTGTAAACGAGTTTTTAATGCTTATCGGAAGTGCAGATTAGAAAATTGCGTTCGCGCATCGTTCGACCACTTTCACTGACATTGGGTTGTAACTCTGGCTAAGTTAGTGGCCATTAACGGTGCTCTAATTGCTACTGATTAATTGGTGGCCAAGTACTGGTGTTTGGGGACATGGATCTGTCTATGGCCTGAATTATACAGAAAAAGCGCAAGGTGAAGGCGGAAAATTTAAAATTGGAAAATGTCAGTTGCGCGACGCTCCATTATAATTCACGCCGTCTCGCCTATGTACATTTTGTCTGAAAATGTTTTAAGGCGGCATCGCCTTTACCTTACGCCTTTGCTGTATAATTCGGGCCTATAAGTGATCCAAGACGGCGCTCTGCTTAGGACCTGAAGGCCCTTCTTTCCAGCGGCCCGTAATAGTGATACCCAAGGTGGGTAAGCGGGGACGCTATATCTGCATGATTAGTTTCGGCGAAGGGTTGGTGAACTGTTTTTGGGTCATATGTGGTTGTATCTATCTCCCATGCCCTGGCCTATCATGCCGTACAACCACGATCACTAAACCTTGATCTTTTATCAAGTATTTTATAGCGTGAAGTTACGTTCCTGTCGATCGTGATCATAAAGTTTATTTGGCTTGTCGAAAACGATCATCGAGTATATTGTCTGCAAAATGTGAAACACCTATAAAACATTTTTTTTTACAAATAACAATTGAAAACTTGAGAAGTTTTCAGAAGAGGGATTTAACATAATGTTTGTAATGGGTATAATTTAGACGGTCACCAAAATTATTTTTAAGACTCTAAGCCTAGGCACTAAATAAAATAAACAACTCCAAAAAAAATAATTGTCTTTTTTTAAAAGGGCCCTTAAGTATTTAATATTATGATCCAAAGTAAATGAAATAACGTCAAAAAAATCGCAAGCCTTGCACAAATATTATTTTTGATTCCTAAAATGGATTAACGGTCACCAAATTCTGCCTAACTCAAAGATTAATATTACCACCAAAAATTTTACTCCAAAATAGTTGGAAGTCATCCAAAATACATTCTAAACCACGAAAAAACTATACGGAGCACCCCGACTTGGTTAGGTTAGGTTAATGTTAGAACATGATTACGCGCAGCGCTTTGGCGAGCGAGCGAAGCGAGCGTGCCGCGGCAGCGGTCGCCAAAGCGCCTTATTCTGTAAATAAAAAAGGCGTGATGTATGAAAATCACACTGTATAAAATGAAATAAACATTTGCTAAATAATGTTTTTATAGCCCAGTATCGAGAAATATTTTAGCGATCGTTAGCTTTTTAGCCTAGCCAAAATTACCAAATTAGAACTCATGGTATAATATAATTGGTAACATCTAAGTAGTGACAATATATAATCTTTAGTCTAAAGTGTATTTTAAAGGCGTCTATATATTTTTTTGGCAGCCATTGATACGAAAAAATGGTTTTATTTCATAATATTTTAGGAAACGTAATTTGGTGACCATTTATCCATTTTTAGTAACTGTTTAGAATTTTTTGGTAATAAAATAGGTACTTTTTTGGGCGGCGTTTAAACACAAGCCGTTTGTAATTCATATCAGATTTTACAAAAAACATGCCCCCTTTGAGGTGCTTAATATTTTTTGCTTTTAATTGCATTTTCAGGTGCCATAACTTATTTTCTAAAAATATCGCTTCACAAACCAGCTATGATCGATCTTGTTAGCTATTCATTAAATAATGACTGACGTTACATCCTGGAGTTCGGATGACAAAAGGGAAACTGAATTCCCTTTTAATTTGAGTTGAGTATGAGATAAAAATAATCTCTCATGTGACGAAGGAAACGAAAATGGGAAAATCTTACAGCTTTCAAACTGCATAATTATCTATTATCTATCATCAATTAATGAATGGATGTGCGAAATATGGCGACTATTTTAGAAAATGTAAAAGCTAAGTAATTAACCATAAGCGGCTCATTTCAATGTTATTGTGGTGGTGTTATGGAAATGTTAACATCATCAATGTTGTATTATGTTAACTATTCACAGTAGATATAACGGCCGTGTTATATTACAGTCACAGACATAGATATAGGTAGACGTCACATGTACCTCGATTTGTATTGAAACCGAGCGTGGCGACTTTTTAATACCTACTGTGACGTCACAGCCACAGAAAATATGTTCCTGCCTTTAGGTGCTCGAATTTTTTGGGATTTTGCAGTTATTAATCACGAAACGAGGCATTTTATTAGTTTTTACGGACGTCCGGCAACTATAGACGCGCGCAGACTTTTTGTCAGGGTTTTTCACGTTTTTCTGACACGCGAAGGATATGAATTCGCGTGGTCTAGCTATTTC
Source organism: Idaea biselata (assembly GCA_958496205.1). Classification (NCBI taxonomy): domain Eukaryota; kingdom Metazoa; phylum Arthropoda; class Insecta; order Lepidoptera; family Geometridae; genus Idaea; species Idaea biselata. The sequence continues at coordinate 2,346,267 of OY292398.1, read as the reverse complement.
TATGTCTGTAATTACAGTACTTATATAACAGCAACCAAACATCAAAGGTATGTACATTATGGGAAAAAGTTGAACAAGTTTTTGTGCTAGAGGAAAGTGTAGCCAATCTTGTGGTTCACATACGCCATTACTATAATGTCACTTTTTAAATTTGAGGAAAGTTAGCAAATTACTTCAATGTCATGTCACGATTTGAAAGGGTCGCTCATGACAATTGTAATGATACAATCATGCTGATGGATATTGGAAGAATCAATCCTAATGAATTGAATTTCGATACTTATACCTACTTGTAGTCAACGAATACTTTATACCATAAATATTGCGTTTGATAACGTTGCAACAACTGCTCTACCGCGGTTTTTAAATCTCAACGGTAGAAACATTGCGCAATTTGAAGAGCTCCAACTCTTAAGACGGGGCTAGATGATAATCAACTGTCCTTTTTCGGTTGCATAGCAGTGAGTGGGATAGAATTGTATGAAAAAAAAAACGATGATTTCTCGTGAAACGATGACTACTCGTAAAATGTTTATTATTTCAACAATACACGATGAAGAGGACCTGAGTTATACAGTTTTATACTATGTATTATTAAAATATTGACTCAGTTATACGCAAAGCTTGGAAATAAATTGATTTAAGTTATAAATTATAATAGATAATACGTAACTTTGTGATTATTTTTTATTGCTTAAAATGTAAAATTTCATGTTTTTACTATACGGAGAGGACATTTAGATTATAATAGTTATCAATAAATTAGAAAAAAAAAACAGATTATTTGTGGCTTGTTGAGGCGTGAAAAAATTGTTTCTAAGATCGTCATTTCACATAGGTCGCGCCCTTAAAAGTGTTGACGTCCCTAAGCTATCGCACCGCTACAGTAATCGCCGTCTATCAAGGCCTACACACTTTGTCCAAAAACAGACAACCGGAAAACTCGACGCGGTTGCTACTGTATAATTTTAAAGCCATTAGAAACAAAAATAAGGAAATTATAAACCGAACGAAGTCATTGTCCGACTTCACAAACACCGTCCCATAACTCACATTAGACAAGGTAAGGCACCAATAATAGCTTAATTCTGAGTTCAGAGGAACCAAGTCGGAGTATCGAGTTACTCTGGTCGTTAGGTCGTAAACAGATTCTTCATTTAGCTCAGGGGTTCCCAAACTTATTGTGTCTACTGCCCACTTTTTTTTAGCGCCCCCCATTTTATCACCCACTTAAAAACCCTACCGTTTGATACCGACCTTACATATACCGTCGCATAACTCAAATTAGACAAGGTGAACGGTAAATCACCAATAATAGCTTAATTTTCTGTGTTCAGAGGAATTGACGGTGCACCAAGTCGGAGTATCGAGTTACTCTGGTCGTTAGGTAGGTCGTAAACAGATGGATCATTTAGCTCAGGGGTTCCCCAGTAGACAAAATAAGTTTGGGAAAACTTATTTTGTCTACTGCCTTTTTTTTTAGCGCCCCCCATTTTATCAAATAGGTGGGTACTTAAAACTGCCCACGTTGAATTTTTTTTTTACATTTTATTTTATTACCTACTTTAAAACCGTACCGTTTGATACAGAAATGCACAAATCGGGTTATTAAACAAATACTTGTTAAAACATGATTGCCCGCGTCTATTATCTACCTACCAAAATGACCTATCTAAGAATAGTTGTGTCTAAAAGTCGGTATCAGAGATGATATTACACAACACCTCCTGTTTTACTGGGTTTTTTACCGCCCCCCTTTAGGCTTGCAGCGCCTACAAGGGGGCGTTATCGGCCACTTTGGGAACCCCTGATTAAGCTCACAACATTGACGCGCGGGATAATAGCGGGATGCAGTTTTACTCATTACCACAGACGTTAACGGCGAGGTTGCAGTTCCTGGTGTATGAATCGTGCAACCACCATTAAAATTTTATAACCTGAAGCGTTACCTCGGCTCATTGTGCTCCCAACTAACTGTGCTGGTCGCCTCAATCGTGAAGCGAAGGGCTTCATCGGGCTTGAATACTGCCCTTTTTTAGGGTTCTGTAACAAAGGGTAAGAACGGGACCCTGTTACTAAGACTTCGCTGTCTGTCCGCCCGTCACCAGGCTGTATTTCATAAACCATGATAGCTAGATGATTGAAATTTTTACAGATGATGTATTTTCGTTGCTACTAAACCAGAAATAAAACAAATATTTAAATGGGGCTCCCAAACAACAAACGTGAAATTTGACATAAAATGCAACGATACCGCGATGTATTTTTACTACTAGCGCCATCTTGTGATGGAGTAGACTTAACTTTCGCGTTGCGTTCACGGATTGGTTAGTCTTGTGTTCTGTTTAGGGTTCCGTACCCAATTGTGATAGTGGTACGGACGGAGCCCTTCGTGCGCGAGTCCGACTCGCACTTGACCTTGACTTGACTTGGTTTTTAGTCCTGTCACGGGTTCTGCTAATTAAATTTGGTCTGGTCGACCAATAGATTGTCACAGCTATTGCAGTTTCTCACTCATCTCACATTTACTGGCTGCCAATTAAAATAGTACACAAATTACATCAATCGTCGGCATGCGAGAGCTGCCGTGCTACCGTATATCTAAAATGAAAGACAGGAATCCAGACTCCACGCCGGACTGGCTTGCTGGAATTCCTTGTCGCAAACACATCTTAAGTCACACGTAGACGTATAAATCTGGCGGAATGCCCGTTTATGGAGCAATTTCACGTCTCCGAAACGAGCGAAGGTAGTTTGCACCGTCTTGGAAACCGCTTTAATGGTTATCCGGCGTCACTCGCGATTTTCACAACGTTGGATGTTGTGACAAGATTCATGTAACTTACAGTAGTATATTAGTTATAGCTTAACGATTGCAGATTGTTACGTAACATCCATCGCGGCGTGCTCTAATCACCGCTATTACACTTAATAGCCATTATCCAGTAATGTACAGTGAACATTTTATCTGATTTTATTGAATGCAACGCTCTATCGTTTATCTTTCGAACTGACTTATTATGAATTACGATATATTTGAAGAGAGCGCAATAGTAAAGTTTAAGGGGACAGTCTACCTTCCTAAACTTTACAAACGTAGTCGACTGTTTCCTCCGTGGATAAAGATGTTAAAAAAATATGTTTATGCCTTAAGTCCTATATCAGCCATGACCATGCCCCTACGTTTTGATTTTTTTTCATTTTCTAATTAGAATAGAAATAAAATTCAAAAATATTACAAAATGATAAAAAAACAAATCGTAGCGGCAAGGTCATTTGGTCATGGCAGATACAGGTTTTAGGACATAAACATATTTGCTCTAATGTCTTTATTCAGGGAGGAAACAGTCGACTACGTTTGTATGGAGAAAGAGTAGGTAGATTGTCCTCTTAACTTGAATACGTCCTTACTTATACCGTTTTGCAATTACCCATACCTACCTAACTACGTTGTTGTCGTGAAGACGTGAATTTTATTGGTCGGAAATTTACAGAATGTCTTCATAATTTTCTCGTCTCAAAGTAGTAAAATCTCACGCGAATCCAACGGTAAATTTGAAATTGAAAACGGTTGTTTCGTGTGTTTTTAATTAACATTCCAGTAAGTGCATTTTTAGTGTTCTGTACCCAAAGGGTAGGTAAATAAAAACGGGACCTATTTACTCAGACTCCAATGTTTGTCTGACCGCCTATCCGTCATCATGAGACTGTCTCTCATGAACCGTGATAAATATTTAAGTGGGGCGCCAATACAACAAACTGTTTTTTTTGTGATAGTGGTACAGAAACCATCGTGCGCGCGAGTCCGACTCGCACTTTGCCTGTTTTGCTCATCTATACTAATATTATTTAAATCAGTAACGTCGGTAACATGTACCTATGTATGTATTTTGAAGGTACTTAAACTCCGAAACCAATAGACCAAATTTGATGAAATGATACTTACAAGCCATACGATTATGTAGCATAAAACGTGACCTATGGTAACATAGGCCACATTTTATGACCTTTTTTGAAGATACTGTTTTCAGTTCAGTTCAGTTTTATCAATACTTTTGGAAATGTCAAATGCGTTGATGCTTGATCGAGATCACAGGCCTTTTACGACAAATTGAGTAGGTACCTAAAATGGTAGTACATTTTGGAAATTCTGTCAAGATTTCGTTTGGTTCAAGCGAAAGGTTGAAGCGGTTTCGTTTGGTTGAATTGAATTCATAAGGTGATTGCTCAATAAGAGTTTTTACTGTAATAAAGGTAATTTAAAGGTGATCACACATTTACCAGCACCGTACGCGCCCCACGCGCCGTACTCGCCGCATTTTAGATTTCATTGTATGTAATGATGTCAAACCTCGCACGTTTCACCCGCACCGCACTTTACGAAATGCGGCGCGTACGGTGCGGGTAAAACGTGCGATCACCTTTACTGAGTACTTGCGAGTGCGTATTACATGATTAAGTCGTTAAGTCATTACGGAGACTAGTTTATCTTTTTAGACGTGTAATTAGGGTCAAGCCACGATTGGTTCCATGCCATTAAATCAAGCTCATTGATTGAAGAGTGCGAATTACCATTGTTTCGATATGATGATGAGATTGTTTAAAAGGCTGTAAGTGAACTTGGGTTATGTGATCAGAATATTTATAAATAGTAGATTTACAAAGCTGGTTTAAAATCATATTTTTAAAATTCATTTTAGGTATTTGTTTTTTTAATGTGTAGTCCCGGCAGAGAGTGGTTGTCGTCAAAGCGACTAAGGGATCTGAGGAAGACTATCGAACTTAGAGTTCTTCCCGGGCGGTGGGTAAACTACTTGATCCCAAGAAGGTTCGTGTTTGGAAGGCGGCCGGCCACTAGTCTATATAATTTAACTGTCATATTGTGCTACAAATTGCGTGGTACGTTATCCCGGTCCTACGCTCAAAAGTAGTATTACAGATCCTACCTCTGTTATCTACCACAATCGAGAGTTTCGTATAGAAAATTGTTGGGCGTCTCATCAAAATTAAGCTACTCACGGAAAACTAGCTTGATAGTAATCAATTTGCAGAAATGTACCATCCTGGACTAGTAATAATATCAGTTTGGTTAATTCCAAAATACAAAGGTGTCAGGGTAATGAAATACCTAGTTTACAAGTTGGCAAATGTTTTGAAAAACATAGCCTGCTATAATAATTATTGTCAAGCTGCAGAACAGTATGACCTACGCAGCTCTTATAGGATAAAATTACAGACCTCCAACGTGCACCCACTTATTAAACCCTCAGGTGTCAGAAGCTGTATATCTAAATAAAGGGAAATTACTGGGAACGTCGCAGTAAATGTTTGATATGTTATTTCTGCTCGTATGTCTCGGTTTATTACCAGAAAATGTAACTCAACCTGGCCGTAAACAGCCATAAAGGAGTGTAAGAATTCTTTTACTATTCCCATGATATTTTAGACTCCTCGGGCAGTACGTTCTTAGATTTATGGAGTTGTTTTAGCGTTTCGGAGCATACGGTCGAAAGAGCAAAATGAAAAATAGATGGCACAATGTCAGAAATTCTACTTAACAGGATTAACTGCTCGGATATCTATTTTGACTCTTTCTCATACCCTCACTGGAAAATTAAATGAAAATTGCCCTCCGATGAGAAGAAACCTCAAGAAACTCATGGGGGTTTAATTTTTTTGTAATCATGTTTACATTATCATCTTACGTGGTCATGCAATTTTTTATCTTTTCTATTTATCTGTTTTTTTTAGGAAATGCTTCAAAACAATGCATGCGTCAATAGTTTTGGGGAAAAAACAGTCTTCCAAGAGTGAAAAACATTTTCAAAATAAAGGTACTTTTTATCTGCCATCTTTTGCCCCCATTTCCCACAACGCTATTTTGGCAAATGCCGTACAGCTTGAGTCCATTTCTGGAACAGTTATGTATAGTATATCGATGTAAAACTTTAATTGGTTAACAATTTGACCACATTACACGCATATGAAGTAACTTATTACTATTTAACCGCAGATATCCGATGATGTAAGTATTTTAATGGTTTTCGTCTGTACTGTTGAGTATTACAGTCGTATTTTTTATAACCACATTGGAATAACACTAAAGTTTATAGGGGTGGTATCAGGACCATCGGCGTGCTGATGCGAGCCTATCTCTGCAGTCTTGGGAATTATTACGATGATATACCGTCAATAAATTATGACGGTATGCAGACTTTTTTATTGTATTGTTGGTCTAGTGGTAGATCTTGATTTTTATTCCGAGAGCCTCGGCCGAGCTACATGGTAACCATGGCAACACGGTAGGCGGAGTGGGGGGGTGTTAGGTTTTTTTCGTTACAATTTTTATTCATTCAAAGCTCAAAGCCCACGACAAAAGCTATGCAATAGCTTAAAAGGTGCGCTTTTAACATAGTTCTTACGGTTAAGAACGACTTACCACAGTACGATTGCACGGGAGATTCGCCAATCCGGAAAATCTGAACGCTAGAAAAAAAGTGTGTTTAGTTCCAACACGTTGAATTGCTCACGATTAACATTTACAAATACATATTTTGTAAAGTAGAACTTTAACTGATGAATTTCAGACTAATGAAACCCGCAGGTTGAGAGTTGAATGCTAAAATTTCCCGAGTGTAAGTAAACACAAACACATAAAAACAGCCTTATTAATAGACGTGGAAAAAGGTCGGAGTAGTAAGAACATGCTTTGTCTTTTTCCGGGACAAAAACTTTCAAACAAACAGTGGTAAATCTATTTCGACCTTACTCCACGTTTATTAATAAGGCTATTATAGCCTTATTAATAAACTGGAAAAAGGTCGGAGTAGTAAGAACATGCTTTGTCTTTTTCCGTGACAAGAACTTTCAAAGTTGACAGACAGAAACAAACAGTGGTAAATCTATTTCGGCTCTACTCCACGTTTATTAATAAGGCTATAACACTTTATAAATGCAACCTAACTATGCCATGCTGTCGGCTAAATCGAGGAACAGGTGTAATTTACGTTATTTTAGCATGCAACTATGTCTAAAACAATGGTTCTGTGCGCTGCGCCCGCGCCGGCGCCGCGGCCTCTCGAGATGCGCGCACGCAGCCCGTCCTGATAACGCTCGGTTCACTATATTACAGGATGTTGCCTTTAGTGTTACATATTCACGACTCGACCTCGATATCGATATACATCAGCGAAATCATAAACGAGCTTTGGTTGAAGCAATTGCTCTTTAAATTATTATCTTGTGAAATTCCTGCGCCTTCATTGTTCGTAAAAAAGTAACTTTGGCATTCATTTCAACCTATATTTTTCGTTTTGACATCTAAATAGGATGAATAATCAATTTCACTTTTGCTTTCAGCTTGTTGTAGAGAGACTGTTATTTTTATTGGAATTTAACTCTAAATCTCTAATTTCTTTGCGTGTTTTACATGACTAGATCGAGGTGTTCACAGAGCGCAGGTCGGCACTCGGCATGTGCCGGCGCCGGCACTAATAATAGTCGCATTCCATTCCCTGTGCCCTGGAAGGGCCACAGTCCGCACCTGCTGCACTTTCCTTTTTCATATACGGAATGCTTTCGCTACTAAATGATGTACGCTGATCATTATCTTTTGCCTAACTCGTTTGAAAAATGACTGGCGTAGACGTTGCTTACTTGATGTAAGAGTTTGTCGTATATTTCGTATATACCTATAATAGTCATTTGTGGTAAGCACGTAAGCACTGAAATTGCTTGGAAGAGATCGTTTTCAGCCGATCAAGACTAGATAGTCCGGAATTACCATTAAAATTTCGGATTTTCTATTTTGTACCCGGGAACACTAGGTGGCCAGATATGTGCAATGTATATTTTGGTATGTAGAAAAAAGCGTTCTAATACGTCAAACGCGCTATCTTTATATTATTTTTTGACAGTTTTTTTCTAACTTTTTCTTCAATACATAGTCTGTAATTCCCAACCCTCTATCATTAACTTTTGTTACCATTGTCATTAAAACACAGACCATAGCTACCACAACATTATCCAGTACCCAGTAGCACGGCGAAGACATTAACGAGGGCAACGATCTCTGAAGGACCATCTGAAGCCATTAGAGCGGCCAGGAACCGTGGAGACGCGCCCGAGTGGAACTCACGCGAACCCATGGGAATACTGCTACATGAATATTTATGCAGGAGATACGTAAACTTTTTTAACTTACACGATTTGTACTCATATCCTCGTTTTCTCTCGACCAAGACTCGTAATATAGTCAAAACGTCGATGTAAGAGAATTAAAATAAGAGAATTAAAAAATAACAATACATGAAAACACCTGGGAATATGTAAATAGGTGATACGAAGTGCGACTGCTTATCTAATAAGAAAGAGACTACAAATTTAATATTACATTTTTCTTCTGTTTTCGCGATGTTGTATTTAATTAAATACATCCTTCAGGATTGTCAATCCTGTAAAGGTCTCGAAACGTTGAGCGTTGAAACAATGCTGAAAGTAATAAACACCACGCGAATAAAACCGAAAAATGTCTTTAATTTTAATATTAAGTACAGAAATTTTTACGCTGGTCCTAGTGTAATGATCATTGTTTGTTTATTTTGTCACAACAAGTGTATATTTGGATACAAATCAATATGTCAGTGCGCAAGATACATCTATAAAAGGCTTTGTCCTGAGTTGTCCTGACTGACTAACTGACGAATCAACGCACACACATCCTAAACCGCTGATAGTAGAGACCTCAAATTTGGAGAGTGTATTCTTTAGACGAGTATGATGTAGGTACGCAAAATAAAAACCCCATTGGAGATTGCGTTCCGAAGACTAGTGTATATTACTGACGATTCAAAACGATCTTTGAATATCTTATTGAATAAACATATGTTGAGTTAAGGTTTCCATCCGGAAAGAAAGGGTTTTACGAAATCGGGACTTACTTAAGTTAAATAATATAAGTAAAACAGTTTCCAAGACTGCTCCGTGACTTGCTCGTTCTTCCACTTTCACCCATTCTTGATACATATTTCCCAGCAGACAGCTTAAGGATCATTGATTACGGAGTCCGCCGACTGATTGCCGCCGCTGTAAATTGTTTATTGAATTTAATCTTAACATCAAACCAAACAACATTATTTATACTTGAACTGCTCGGTGAGAAATCTTGCTTATAAACGGCGCAAGTTCGTCATGTTTGAAATATTTTAGTGAATTTTTAGACCAAGATTTCCGGTGGTCAGTTAATTGTGGACATTTTTAATTGAAATGCGTATTTCCGGTTTGATTGTATCTTTAGTTACTTTATGTTCGAATCGACGTGATTCTCTCTTTGAGAACTCTTTGTATCGTGTAGCCGCGGCATAGATTAGGGCTACCTCATGTCTTCCCGGGGGTGTCGTAAAAGGCGACTATGGGATTTGGGAGAAAGACTACTGAACCTGGAGTTTTACCCGCAAGGTGGCCGGCAAACTGCTTCCTCTCAAGAAGGATTGGTGTATATTACTTTTTTTTTTTTTAGCCAATTTTGTCCCATTGCAGGGCAAAGGCCTCCCTGCTCCTCACTCATCCCTCCCTCCAAAGACAGGGAGGAGTGGTGTATATAGGCAATAAAAATATTGCCAAATCTTTTTGCCTACCATGCCTATAACGCCGTAAGGCTTTATGTGCCTAATTAGACTGAGCAAAGGAAGATTACCAAATGTAAACAGGTACCACAGTACCCAGAAGTATCATTCATCTAAATATGTATAAATCGATAAAGTGCAACACCTATACCTAGCACACTATGTTTACACTTACACTGCAAGATAGCAAGTGACATCATCAGATAGCAATGCATGTTTAATTGAAAGGGGCACATCTGCTCAGAATGTGCTATGTAAACTATGTATAACATTGTAAATTGTTAACCTTCTGTATAGTGCATTTCACTAAATAGCTCTTGCGATAATTTTAAATAAATGATGTTGCGGCCAGGTACCACACTGCACACCATCTAAGACATATGACTTCTTGAAGACCCCACTGCAAGCCGCTACATTTTAGGTAAAAACTAATAAAATGCCTCGTTGCGTGCCTCGTTGCGTGATTAATTAATTGCAAAATTCCAAAAAAATCGAGCACCCAAAGACAGGAACATATTTTCTGTGGCTATGACGTTACAGCAGGTATTAAAAAGTCGACACGCTCTGTTTCAATACAAATCCATTTACATGTGACGTCTACTATATATATGTTTTTGAGTAGTACATCTCAATGGTTCGAAAAGGCAATCTCTGTTTAAAATCCTGACTCTGTAAACGTCGTAGGGAGAAAGTACAGTCTCGTACGTTATCTATCCTTAAGTCGGCTGTGCGTTAATTAGCCCGGTTTATTCAGCCGAGGGTTCTTTGTGGCGGAAGGCCGGCTTCCGCCCCGGGGCTTGTCGCTGTAACGGGATCGCGCTAGCGAGATCACGAGGCAAGGTTTATGATGTAAACAAACTTTACATATTACACTGCGCATTAGATCAGCTTAGCTCACTTCATTATGGTCTAGCTAGACTATATGGCACGTAGGACGGATTTTAAGTTGACTGAGTAATAATGATCTTCGTCTTATTTGCTCGGAACTGTGTAAATAACCTTATTAATTGGCATTTGATTAAGTTTTGTTATCTGTGTAGTACTACGACTATGTGTACTGACTGGCTGTACTGGCCTACGGTATCGAAACACGAACTTATCCATTAAGTGAATTTAAGTGCTACGACTTAGGCCGACAGAGTTCTTACCATAAGATGTTTTTCAAATTTCATCACGAACCACCATTTTAAATCAATGCTGGCAAGCGCGGTTTATGCCATAATTAAGAGTAGTAGCATACTATATTACAACATTGTTGTAAAACCAATGCAGAATTTTATGATTCCCAAACCAATATTGCACAATTGTTGTCTTTTAAATTACCGTTTTGTACTAGATTTAGTACAAACAAACGTTCTAGAAACTAAATAGGTACTTCAATTAGCCCAAGTATTCAATTACCGAAGATAAGTGTAATAAATATACTAGATAACGCTACCGAATGTAAACAAAATTGTAAGTATGATCACGTCATTTTGATTGGAAAAACACACCTAGTTAGTGTACATTACCCGCTGATAAAGAGCTCGTATTAAGAAATACTGCGCACACGCATCTACTAGTACATACTTTACTTTTTACTGTGTGTTTCCGCAACTAGCCCTATAACTGGGCCTTTTAGCGTGACTTTAAACCGTAGGTTTCCTTACGATGTTTTCCTTCACCGTAAGAGCGATGTTAATAGCGCACTTAAATTTGTTTTAAAGAAAACGACATTGTTGCGCGCGGTCGATCAGGATTCGAAACCATGACCTTCGGAATGAAAGTCGCGGTATCTACCACTAGACCAACACCGCTCTACTAGTAGGTACATATGAAGTTTATCTATCCTTTGCATTTTATATAACGCTGACAACATGGCTATCGCTTCCATACACACTTGTTCCAGCGTATGCTAATGATCCGAGTAACTCACAGTAATTGAGCCTCTATATCGGACGCTTCCTTTTTTGGCTGCAACTCTACGTGAGGTCCTGTTTCAGGGTTTAAATCACTTTCTATGTGCGCTTTGGACGTAAAGTGACATGCCCACCAGATCGGACCTATAGCGGCTGTTCCTCCCTAGATCACAGCTACAGATAACTTTGTTTACATGGATTGTTTTTTTCTTTAATGAATAAACATACTTTTCGTTTTTGGTCAATAAGTAGTGTTATATGAATCTTATAAACTGGTCCAAATGTTTTGAAAGTTTCTGTAAAGTTTTAAGGGCCTTGATTAATTGCGTGACATAGACAGCACTAGCGAACTTCAGATGTGTTAATGAAGGACGTAAGATGCTAGTACGCAGAATTTTAGAGCGTGAAATCTAACAATTGGTAATTACAAGATAACAAATCATTAGTTTATATATTCGAAATTTAAACAACACAAATGGAGATACCAAAAAAAAAAAAATTAAAAAGAGACACCGGCTTTTTCTGGGAAAATGAAATTTTCGAACGATTCGTCTTTAAGTCGTAGAATCCCAGCTTCAATAGATATGCCGTTAACAGGTCGTTTGTTAGCACCTAATTATTTATCGATTCACTAGAATATCTTACGTTTGCCCATTAATCTCAGTACTACGAAGGTTGCTTTAAAGTGTTGGTTAATTAACGCTCTTGGCGTAGCTGTAGTTACAAACGATTTCCTCGTTTTGTTTACATTTCGAAGGTATCCTTGGTCGGTGACGACGACATGTGTAGGTATTCTGTGAGATACTATGACGCTCTACTCTGGCATCGATATGATTCACGTTTCGCACTTTGTTTTTAAAGCACAATAGAAGCCTTATGCGGGTGGAATTACTCCTATGTTCAGTCAACGACCGTTACCAGTTCCGTCTCATAACTTTATTTTATCGTCTCAAGCTATATTTTAGGAGCCTTTTTAAACGTGCCAGTTGATTAATAAAAAAGCATTTTTTGCTAAATTTGCATGATTTGAATCGTCCGATCGTTCTCAAAGTTCTCTCTAAAAACGTTTCCCATCACAATAACACCGCGTATTAAGATGTTTCCACAAAATATTGCGCAATTATAAATTTCTACGGAAAATTTATAATGGTCACCGGCCTAATTGACGTGTAGACGCAGACCCGCATTCTTAGATGGACTATCGGTGTTCTTTGGCTTCAGTGTTCTCGCCGAACCGACTATCTTTAATTTTTCACTCATTTAACATACGTTTTTTTATGTTAACAAATTAAGGTAATTACCGTAATACTACTGTCACAACCTTTTAAGTTCAACGTACGTACCATCGCCTCTTAAAAGGAATCCGATTATGATTCTTATTTCTTAGCCGTTAAGGTATTAGCTGAATTATTTTGGAATTCAACATGTGATATATTGTTGTAGTGCGCCCTTGGATATACAGTTCCGGGCTTTTAATGTCGTTTAAATAAAAATATGCATCAGGCACGGGCGACGTAATTACTGTTTAAGAGGTGCAAATCACTGTTTAATATTACAGTGTTGCTTTACGGAGTTGCTGGTATTCACTGAAAATTCCATTCTTATGTGTCACCTTTGCTTTATGATATGAAATACTATTAAAGCTACTTTTAAGTACATTATACGTGCTTTATTCTTGCCTTCAGGTAATGTAATTACACGGAACGTACAGGACAGCGATTTATGATTGGTTCCTGTGATCTTGTCTCTTGTTTAAGAGTTCCCATGGTGTATAAACAGCGCGATATCATACTTAGATGATGGTTCGTCTTATCTTACATCTTATGGCCTGCAGATCGTGCTGTCTCCCATACTATCCAGTTCTCCTATCTATAGACAGCTTATGTGAATACCCAAGATGAAGTTATTTACTTTCCACGAGTTCATCTCTGCAACGGCTGCTATCGCCCCAGGCCTTTAACTACTAGCTACCATGGAAAACACGGTAAAATAAAATACATACGGTCATATAATGTAACAGTGTATCACGTACATTGTTTGCACATGCAGTACCGTTTTTTTTCAATGGTTTAATTTCGTAAGCCAGTAATCCATGTCACAGGTGAGGGTCACGCTGGCAAGTTCAGCCAGCAATCTCATAACGTATTATCGGCTGAGGTTGACCCCGAATTTAGGTGTTTAATTCGAACGACTATCTCCGATCACTTCGATTGTGATGTGGCCATTCGCAAATTGGCAGTGACCCACTTGGGTAGAGGGCTGTGGGCGGCAAGGAGGCCCACTGGTTGCAATCACACCCGCTGAGCAGATCGCTTCACTTGCCAATTAGGACGTCTCCTACGCTACTATTCGATAACGCATGTGACAAAATGGTATACATTATGCTCTCGTTTCGCTCTAAGAGATTTAGCAATCCCGTTATATCTTGAGATTGACTTTAAGCCCGTACCGTTTTCGATTATTTTGTCTGTTGTAATGTGAGATTACACAACCAAATCGGTTTCTTGTTTTAGCTTTGTTGGGGTCATTGTTTGTAACGGACCCGTTTCGGGTGTGCACTCCCGAGCTGTGCTGTGAATTACATTAAGACCAGCCTGTGGCATTCAGGTCGTTTACATCTGATGAGTAACAGTGCGCAACCTCCATACTTTGTCACCTTAATTTATGAAAACTTGTTCTAAAATCGATATTACTTCGCCAGGATTCGTTCAATATACATAAATAGTGGACTAGTTTGTTTTCAAGTTGGCTTGACATCGAAAGTGTTCGCCTTGACATATTGCACTCTAATTCATAATTTGTTTTAAATTCAAATGGCTCCAAAAGTTATCTGTATTCTCGGGGTTTTTTTTGACAAAAAAGCACGAGGCCATTCAACTCTGTTCCTCCTTCGTCCCTTACTTAGGGTTCAATCGGCGCCGTAACTCACAACAACGGTGATTAATCGCATGTATTACGATGTTAGTATTCTAGTCAGGAGCCTCTCGTCCGTAACTTTGCCAGCCTTTTCCTAGAACCCTCTGTCCCACTTGACGTAAGGGAGCCGATCGCCACCGGATGTCAGACGACTCCGTGCCGAACTAACTGTTCATTTTCACTTTTATCACGTCAAAAGCAATGAAATGGATAATTAAATAGATTTCCATTAGTCTTGGTGTACCTAATTGGAAGGTAAAGAGAGTAGGCGAGCTTGGGTCATGTTTTAATTGTCTTATCAGTTGTAGATAGATAAAGAGATGGTTTAGTACAATGCTTGTTATTAAGACCACCCGCCGACGCACACGGTTTATTTCACAACATTATTATAGCATATCATGAACTTCTTTATTTAACAGTTCTTTAAATCTTGAATGTTTAACAGTAATGACTGACCTAGCGAAGCGTCTCAGCTTCAAATTTTCTTTCGGTTGTCAGTAGGTATGTTGCTTCTCCTCTATAGGTCGCATATCTCAGCCGATCTTTTAGAAACTTGATTAGCTATAATAGCTAGGTACTTTGAATTTATAGGGTTTTTCATAGGTGAGATATTTCGCCCACTCACGGGGATAAGTTCTTGCGAAGTCAATTATCGTTCGCAAAATTACTAGTAATAATTATAAGTTACGTAAATCTTCAAGTGTAACAATTAGATGCAGTTTACTTATGGGAATCTATCAGTAAATTAAACAGATCTCGAGCGTAGAATAACAGAATTTACCAAATTATTGTACAGTTCGTGCCAAACTATCGACTAAAGTTTCTTAATAACCTCAGATATTCTGTTACGCTTTACATCATTTAAGCCCTTTTTATTACCTTACTAGTTATTTTTATTAAAAGTATTGCTAAGATGTTCTAAAGATAATGTACTTATAATGGGAAACATGCAATCAATGAATATGAGCGAAACACTAGCTCGCCTATATATCGGCGGGTACCGGCTCTTATCTGGAGCGTAATAAATCGGTACTGATGCCGATCGAACCGCGTCTTGCTGCCCGATTAATGTCCGAACAGTTTTTAATTGATGAGTTGCTCTCGAAATTATTGCTCTTGTAGCTATATACAGTGAATAGAGTTAATAAGATCCTATCTTAATACATTAATCTTGAGCTTTTGGCATACTTACTATAAATATTTTATTTAAAAAATGCATCTTGACGCACCCGTTGCACTTTTCTAGATGATTGGTCTCATTTCTCTAGTATATTGAGGTTGTGAGTCGAAACTCATTGTGGGATAATGACATTAAAGGGCCTTTGTCAGAAACCTTAGCTAAGTGTGAAGTTGTGTGCAAATTGTATAGCTCTACCCGAATCGCTCATCAGCAATCAACGTCTGTCTGAATCGACACTCTGTGTATGAGGCATTCGTTAGCGCTCTATTGAGTGCCGTCCACGCATACCAACGATAATTCACACCTATTGATATTCCAATAGTCAATGAGACGTCTAAATTGTCTTTTCGAATAACAGCATTGTCGATACGAGGAATATGAAAACATTACCCGCGAATACAAGTCAGATTTTAATACCTTAGGCAAAATATTTTGCATTGGGACATTGTAGCTCGAGTTTTGTTTCATATTAAAAGCCTTTGTTAGAATGTTACGTATTGTATGAACTACCGACTTGAGGTGCCAAAGGCATTTTTCAATTAGAATCGACACGGCTTATCTAATCAGAGAAACGTGACACGCTTTCGGAAACAAACATCTGGGTAGGTAGATAGGAATTGCGACATTCGGCGGAATATTACGCTTTGAGTGTTTAATAGACTGGCGCTGGGCACCTTGAGCCGTTGTTTCGACTGCGATTCTTTCACAATGTGCGGTTCTCTTGAACGAAATCGGCTACCGATTCGTTTCATTTCTAATTCAATTATAGAAACACGTGTAAATGTCATAGAGGGTAATGCAGGTATTGCGCGCCCACGACTTATGTTACGGCTTGCACAAGTCTTCTACGTACTTAATTGTCTATCCGTCAAAATTGTCTATTGTCAAAATACAGTCGCGATTGGGCAATTTGTATCTATTCACAGTTTTATGCTCCGACTGTTAAGTAACAAACACCGGCGATGGTGTTTTAGATTATTTTACGGCGGTTAACGTTTAATTTGATCGTATCGGAACATTTATCATGAAGATTGTATCGAAATGCAAATGATATTGTAAGAGGAAATCTCATGGATCGTTTGTTTCTTTTCAGGTAAGATGGAACGATGTTACACAAACACTTCTGTGGGAACTCGGAAACTTCAATTCCGTGATGCGTCCTTAGTTGGTAAACGTTAAATAGGTAAGTCGTCAGAACATGTCCTCCCACATGGTCATACGTGCCTGTTGCTCGCTATGTGTCAGTAAAACATGGTAGCTCGTTAGGCATGCTCAAAGGGCGCAAGCTCGCTGCTTACGATCCCATCAGTATGCGCCCGCGCGCCTCAACGACACGATCAATGCATGAATCACTCCCATTTTCTTCGTACCACCCGATCACCACGTGACGTCACGATTTCGATGCAGCACGCGCGAGCAAGTCAACTCAAAAAATATGTTAATTATATTTACCCCATATCCGTTTGCCTAATAAAACTACGATGTCCAATAGCTTCCAGTTTTGTTAAATTTATAGATGACTCAATTTTTACCCAGATACTTGGTTATCAATCAACTATCTGATTACATATTTTAACTGAGATGGCGACATAGTTACACCAGCCCACGGATATGGGGAAACTCTTCATTAATATAATATTATGACAACAGAGTCAAATTCCTCGTGTTTTGTAGACTCCGTGATGGAGTTAGTTGCGTGAGTAAGATCGAGTCGTGATTCCTTACATCATTCTTCATTCCTGCGAAACCCTCGATTAAACTTGGTTGTTAAGAACTCAAGGCAAAACGTGCTCGTGGTTTGTTCTAGATTTCCTTTCTCTCACTCTGTCTCATTCATTTATCGTATAATGACTATGTCAGAAGTTTTTTTTAAAATACTACTTACTTAATACTACTTGTGCACCACGAGGTAGCCCATCCATCTATATTGCTCTATCAGATAAACGGCGCAACAAGGGTATTTAAATTTATTAGTCAACTGTACTCTATCGGTTAACTTTCTTCCTATGTTGAATAAACGACTTGTCGTTACTTTACCGGAGCCATTTACCTACTTGTAAACAATCTAATAATTATCTAAAGTAGGTAGTCTAACCTCGATCATTAATCTCAATTGAACATCGAAAACGTCAGTGAAAAACGTCCTGGAAGGAACCGGTGCGATATCGCAAAATGAGTTTAAGTACCGGTCTCACCTCAGGGCTCTTGGAAGTAGGCCAACGCGATTGTAGCGTTTCCTTAAAGTTATTGGCCGTCAGTATGGCTGCTGTGATCGCAGCTACATCGCCGGCGGCGCCTTTGCGTCGTTCCATCTAATGATGCAGCCAAACTGCTCCTTGCCCACTTCTCGCGCCACTTTCGTGGTTAAACATAAGAGCAGGTTACTGGTTGCCTAATATTTACCATCCTGTATAAATATATGACTGCGCATGGTGAATATCTGCCACACGTCGTCCCTGCCCTCTCGCCACACTGTTTCTCACGCCCCTCACGCGAGTGTTTAGCAGCGCTACGATATTCAAGTTATACATCCGCGGTTGTCGCTCACCAGAAACTGACACCAGTAACGAGACACCGCTCGCGCTGCGCTCACCGACCAACTCTCTCCTCTTACCTCATAGTTAGAAAAGGTTCCTGGTGCCACGAGCTCCTGCGGAACTCTCATTCGGGCTATTGTTACACATTGTCGAGAGAGCAGTCGCCGTGACGTCTCGCCTCCTGACAATAGAGGTGAGAGTTAGCTTCCCGGCTTCCGCAGATCGCTATCATTCTTGGACCTCTAACGCATTTATACGGCACTTCCGACATGCATGCACTCTCACCTAGAATAATGATGCACTTACTTCTTGAGTAATGGCCGCCGATTCTTAACTTAACAACGTCTCCACAGACTAAATCGCTAGCTATTATGAGTTATGACATTAAGTGCGCCGAGATAAATGGTTGCAGTTTAATGCCAACCTTGATTTGTAACAAAGTAATGATTCAGATTACAGCTGTTTCGATTGTTTTATTGACACAGGTATAAAAATGTCATTTTTAATAACAGGAGGACGGAATGCTTCATAATCTTTTGTACCTGCCTTATAAGTTAGTCCACAGTTGTTGTTTTTGCTAGATAAGTAGGTAGCTAGAAATGTATCCAGAAGTATTATACGTCGATATAAGACGTTTGTTTACCTGCGATTGTGGTCTTGAGAAGCCATTAAATTGTTTACGAACGTTCGTTTGTGTCTCCCCATGTATGGAGTTAATAAAGTGGCCTAACAAGCCACGTCTCTGCCGTGGGTGAGCTGTAACTTCGATATTGCCAAGTTTTTGTTAAAAACGGATGTCACGTTGGAGGTCACGATTAAGATAGCTCTTTGGAGGTCATAGTTCTGCGTTTGTTTACAACTAATTTTGGTCAGAAGGTACTCTTGATTGTTTGCGAAACTGATTCATCGAGTGACTACAACAAATGTTCTGTATCAAGTATGGAATTGCAAAACAGCATTCTCGAACATTATATTCATCTCGGTTGGCGCAATATTCCATGATATTTCAAGTCGGGAGCGTTTGTTTAAAGGCTCGATTTGCGTGACTGACATTGGCCATCTATTAGTAAAGCAGGTCTTAATAGAAACACTGCTTTTCTCAAGTTGTTCGTTTTTCTATAACTTTCTCAAATTTTGTTTAAATATTGCATCAAAGTATCTAAGTACATGAACAGATCGTTATCGAGATCCGCTATCAGTATCAGGCATGCTTTGTCTCAGTAAATTTTCATCGAAAACAATGGTAACCGCGAATTACTCGTTGTATAGGTTTGTCTGTCCGCGACCCCCTAACCGACTCCATTGTTTTCCACAATTTCAATGGTTAATAACGAATGAGCTGTTATTTCTGAAGGCGTTTTGTAAGTAGAACTTAGTTTCGAAATTTAACAGACTCACATTTCAATAAGAATGTTCTTTCCTTTCTCAATAAATCTTTGAAAGGGTAACACTGCCATTAAGCCCGTTGTGGTAAGCCATTAATTTATAAAGTACATTGATAGTCGCGTTAGTTGTGTTACCTCTTACAATGAGAAGGGATGTTGTCCCTGTCAGTGGCCCTTACATCAGTTCAGCGCCCATTAATTATTCTATTACAGCACTGGCACTCGTGATCGCTGCGCGCACGCATGCCTTTGATCCAATCCCTACGATTCATCACTCCGCGCATCGAGAAAATCGTGTTTCTCGATACTTCTTTTTGCTATTTAACCCTTAGATGCAATAGCAATTTTATGTGATGGACTTGTAAATTCCAGTAGTATATTATTATCTTTCGTGTTGTATCTAAAGAGCGTTATTTTTATGGACGCTTAGTGTGGTGGAGGCTTTTTATATTCCTCTAGGCGGAGGACAGCTATCGTAAATTAACAACTAGCTATCTAGCAAATATCAGGTCTATTTGTTAACTTCTGCTGTTTGAGGTCGCCGTGCAGATTCATTTAATTGTCAGTATTTCAAGGCTCAACATTAATTGTAGAAACCATATTTTTTTGTATTTATTACTTTCTGCTGCAATAGGTTATTTATTAATTAGTAAGTATCATCATCATCTGATTGATGTTCCCAGTTGCATCCCTCTCGAGAGCCCGGGGTCCGCTTTCCTACTCTTACGTCTCCACTTTGCACGATCTTCGGCATCCCGCGTAGTTAGGCCATTTGCACGCATATCAGATTTTACGATGAAGTGTATGTATAATATACCTAATATATTAGGTACTAAAGGAGAGTGAGAGGGTTCGTGATATTAATTAATCTTCTGTCTTAATATTATAAATACCTACTAACGATGATAGCAGGTTTAATACATTGTAAGTTTACAACACAAAGGTCATTGGATTGTATATGTTGTTTTGTGTCCATTTGATTTTCTCTTGCGGCGCATGTGTTTGTTCCTACAATAATAAATATGCTCATGCATGTATACCTATATTGATGTATGTACTAATGGCACTTAAATAATGGCGTACGTGACCTCTTACTAACTTATACAAGTTATTAATTAATTCCGATCGACTGCCCAAATATAAGAGAATCGTGATTCCTTTGTAAGCAAACATTATAGAGATCTACCTTGACTAAAATCATATCTTTGAAAAAAAAACTCATTTTTCGGTTTTAATCGCGCGGTGTGTGTATTACTTTTAGTATTGTTTCAAAGCTCAACGTTTCGAGACCTTTACAGGTCCCTTCTTCAGGATTTTCAGGTCCTTTCTTCAGTCAGTCCTGTGAAGGTCTCAAAAAGTTGAGCGTTGAAACATTAGTAAAACACCACGCGATTGAAACCGAAAAAATGAATTTAATTTCTATCCAACCTCGCGAAAACAGAAAAAAAATATATCATATCTTTGTTTTTTTTTGTATTACCCGTTATCTACATATTATACTCTTATACTAATATTATAAAGAGGAAAGAATTGTATTTGTATGTGTGTGTGTGTGTGTCTGTATGTTTGTTATGAATAAACTCAAAAACTACTGGACCGATTTCAAAAATTCTTTCACCATTTGAAAACTACATTCACCCTGAGTAGGCTACTTTTGATCCCGATATTCCAACGAAATCGGGACTTACGCGGGTGAACCCGCGGGACGCACCTAGTTCGCCTATATTCTGCCGAAGGCCCAACTGCATCGTTCTGCAGGTGAAAGGCAAAGCATGGATCTAGCATTGCACGGGATGTCCTAATTCTCCCGATTCCCTGCTCCTTTGACGAATGGCGATCTATTTCACTTCCCAGATAAAACGATTTATTGCCGATATTTAAAACGATTATACACTTTAAGTAAGCGTAGCGGTATTGGATTTTAAGGAGACTCCTGTTTGTCGCGTTCTCAATGGTTTTTAGCTCTAGTAGCGGCTTCACTGGCCCCTGATTACGTAACTCTGTTGCTAACAAATCACTATTAATACAATTGAAATTTGTCGATTTTTGCGTTTACGGATATACCATTTGACAGTTACAGTCGCAAGTTTTGATTGCAATGTCAATTTGTAAGCGACTGAATGAGACGTGAAAAAGGACGTGTTTTAAACAATTTCAATTCAACCGAGATTTGTTAGCAACAAAGTTACATAATCAGGCCCCTGTAGTTTCTTCGAATCAGAGAACTAAACATCCTAAATTTTTAAGACTTGACAAAGTGATCCGTGCGAATTTGATTTTGATGCGCACACGCACACAGCTAACACCGCGTATCGCACACGCGTCGGCGCATCGCTCATCGCTATGGATCAGCGTCTAATTGCGCTAATGAGGAGTATCCTGCGCATTTCTGCGCATTGGCGCGGCGCCGGCGCGGGCGCAACAACAATGCAGACTGCAGAAACTTATTAACATAATAATCACATTCACTGAGTTATAAATATAATTAATGGTATGTTACCGAGTCTAGGCGTTAGCAAACTATGGAAATGACGAGCATTTTTAACCTCTGTCGAACTCTTTTTAGCCGACTTCAGAAAAGAAGAAGATTCTCGTGTTTAATTCTATTGATGACTAATTATTCCGAACAATTTACCGGTAACCTACTTAAAAGTAAACACGAAATTTTCCAAATGAAAAAGTTTTCAAGCTAGATAGAGGATGTAGTAGTACCTTTACTATTATTTACTATTTTATTATTCGTCTATAGTTACACCACTGAAGACAAGACGGCTCGCCCGCTCTCCTTCTAATTATACTGTGACTATACTAAAGTGACTGGATTGGTTAGCTAGAAAAAAGTAATAGTTAATGGTATAAGCACTTACGTGGGTGAAACCGCAGGACACGGCCAATTGATAACAATACAATAAAATATAAATACAATAAATAACGCATTTAAAATATAAAAATATGTTATAAATGTTAACAATCAAAGGTATTTTAACAAATTAAGTAATAACTAAGTTATGTGAATTTTATCGGGTGAAACCGTGGGGCGCAGCTAGTAATATAATATACTTAGCTGCACTGAGACAGTTTTGTTCCTTCAGCCTTCTATGTATGTTGAAGGTTCCACTGCCTGCGTAGACCACAATGGAATATTTCGGTTGGTATTAGAATACAATAACAAGGCCGAGAAGCCAAACTTTGCATCGAAATATTTTAACCTCATCTCATAAATAAACTGTTTTACATAGAGACATTTCACCAGGTCTTCTTTGGTCATAATAATATTTTGACCGCGAAGCACTCGTGTGTTAGCAAACTCGCGCAAAAACTTGAGTTATCGTGATCATACTATGGGTTAATTTCTGTGCTAGTATTGTCCAAAATTTCATTTCAATTCCTTAAAATTCTCTCCCATTTCTTGAGATGGGGCAATAGCCCCATCCCATTTCCCATTTCTTTCCAACTGTCCCAGAGCTGGGCTATTGCCCAGCTCAGCCCAGTTCAGCCTAAATAAAAAAAATGTATTAGTAAACGTTAAAAGTAAATATATTGAGTTCTAACGTCACTAACGTAGCTTACCCATTAGAGTAGACCAGGCAGGCATCCTTAGCTAGAGTGACATTTGAATGACTAGTTGTTGCGTTTCGGTTTGCTTACGTCCAGTTAGTAATTAGGCGAGTCAATGTCAGCATGTGCTTGTGTGGGTATCAATGAGAGGACTACAGCGTCTACAACCGTGTGTCTGAAGACTTACCCTCTTACGTCTTATGATGACTAACTTTATGTAACATTCCTAGTTTTAAACTATCTACAAACCAATAGCCATAGTAATCGGTTCAGCAGTTTTTGGGTAAAGTATCAAACACCCAGTAACATTGTATAGATAGAGTAAGCTAGTATTAAAATAAATTTCCAAAATCTTCGTAACATCTCTCTTTTGTAACTTCCAAATAGTTTTCGCAATTTCATCTATTATAAAATGTATAGGAATCCGAAGGTTGGGCTGTAGAATGCTTATTTCCAAATGCAGACAATAAATTGCCATTTTGTAACATCCATTTAGGAAAGCGCCATCAGGTGTGATATCAGTTATGCAAACTGCTAGTTCTTCAGCCAGTTAGGCTTGGTTCAAACGGGCCACCGACCACAGCCACTGGTGGCGACTTACCATGCTTTTTCACTGCTGTAGCAAGTGACTACACGTGTGCGGCGCGTCTATACAGAATATGTGAAAAAGTATGTTAAGTCGCTGGTCACCAACGGCTGTGGTCAACGGTTTGCGCCAAGCCTTAGTCCTCTATTATACAATCTTATTTAAATTTCAAATGTTTTGTAAAAAAATGTGACTTGACAATCAAGGAGCTCGATCGCTAACCTCAACGTCTCGGTGACTCATCTGCGAAACCAATTGAAAAGTATCAAATTCAAACACGAACGGTTCTTAACGACCTACAACCGATTCTTATTCAAGACAATCCTTCGCTCAAAGTCTTTGGATTATTGATGGGCTTCTGACAAATAATGACATAAGGCTTTCGCTTTGTTAAATAGGTAAATGTCAGTAAAATGTTAAAGTTAGAATGGTCTTACATTTCGAGGAGCTCTGCTGCACGCAATTCTTGAAGGTCGATTGATGCAAATTTGAAATCTAGAACAGGCATGAGACAACCCACTGTGACTTGTGGTTGTGATATACATAGCTAGGGTCATTTGGTATACTAAGTTTCAATCTAGGTATATCTATAAAATGCTTGGTCTTGACTGACTGATTTGCCACAAGATAGATAGAACGCTTTATTGTAGGTACTCACCAAAAATAAATTGCAATAAAATAAAGTACGAAAAAATCTTAATCTAGAGTGGCACAATAGGCGGCCTTACCACTGAGAGTGGTCTCTTCCAGACAACCTCGTCGTCATCTTTGTGAAGAAAAAATGACAAATACAAATAACCAAAACGTCAGATTTTAGTCCGAAATTAAAAAAAACGTACCTAATAAATAGTTATTATTAACGAAGTACAAAATGACTTAATAAAATCTCTTTGAGAATCATAAAGGTAAATTACAGAAAACACAATTTCAAATGACATGTAATCGACACTAGGAATGGCCCTACAATATTCTGAATGAGGCAAATTCTAGATCAAACGTTTAACACCATTTCCTTATTGAGTGGGAAATAGTGGGAATAGCCCAACAAATCGGTATGCATTTCGAGATTGCATCGGATCGGTTGGCTGTGAACCAAAGATGTTCAAAGTAGAGCTAAATCTATATATTTAAAATGCTTTGTACTGAGTGACTGACATCATCGCACAGCCTAAACCGCTGATATTAGAGAGCTGAAATTTAGAGAGTGTGTTCTTTGTGAGATACAAAATATTTTTAGAATATTCCCACGGGATCGGGAGTTATGCGGGTGAAACTGCGAGTCACAGCTAGTAGAGCATATTAGCTGAAACCAACTATTAGGTATGTATTTTATGACGACCTCCGTGGCGCGTCGGGAAAGGCTGCAATTGCAGAAGGTTGCGGGTTCGACTCCCGTCGGGTGGTAGTATTTATGCTTAAAAATATATATTTGTTTCTGGTCTTGGTGTTTTCTATGTATCATAAATCATATGTATGTATAAGCTCTTACGGTGAAGGAAAAACATCGTGAGGAAACCAACATGTCCTAGGACTCACCACGGTCCGAAGACATGGGATATTCAGTGTTTTCTATGAATCATATGTATGTATTTACAAAAAAAAGTATAATATGTAGTATATCCGTTGTCTAGTACCCATAGTACAAGCCTAGTGCTTAGTTTGGGGCTAGATTGCGCTGTGTGTGACGTCGTGCAATGTTTTTTTTTTTTTTTACTAAAAAAAGTATAATATGGAGTATATCCATTATCTAGTACCCATAGTACAAGCCCAGTGCTTAATTTAGGGCTAGATTGCGCTGTGTGTTACGTCGTGGAATATTGATTTATTTTATTTTACGCTGAAACTATGATCTCTGCTACATGATGGTAACAATTGTATAGCACAGGGAAATATGAAAACAGAACCAAAATTAATACGAGTTCAAAACATCAGTACATTCAAAATAAAAAAAAGAAACATTTTATTTAAAACGGATATATTCTCATAGCACGTTAAGAAGTCTTAAAATAAGTTAGAAAATTAAGTACAGATGTTATTTTTATAACAGTTTAAAGTGAAACCTTTAGACATCTTAGCTGAGAAATGAGCCATTATACCGTTTATGACAACTATAAAGATTATTTATTAACAATCGCGAGAGGACGGGTGATGAATATGTTGATGGACATCTTTCTATCGTTTGTTTGTACCGAGGAATCTGTTACTGACGTGTCTGTTGCGATATATTGCACATTAGAATACCACGATTCATCGGGAGCGTTCCGGGGGCGGGAATTTTTGATGTGAAACATCTATAGGCGAGGGGTAAACCTAAAAAATTTCGTGGTGACTTTCTAATGGCTCGTTAGCCGGTACCGTAGGGACTCGGTCTTCTGTTCCGAAGAGAACGGCGTTCGAATCTCGGGATGATAAAATCTTTTTGTTGGCTTAAAGACATAGACAAGTTCTGTTTTGATGTTTCACATCTGCCAGGCATCCCGTGACGGCCCACATTTTTTTTTAATGTTCAAAGGTCTATCACCAGGCACACTGCCATAAACCCGCTGCCGGGACCACCTTCACGGGATTGATGGGATCCCGATGTTTGTTTTGCTCTTAACTAAACATTCCCTTAGGAACGTTTTGATCGAAAAAGGTAAAGTGAAAATTTAGTCAAAACCTAGAATTTATTTAAATGTAGTCCTGGACGTTTTGCAACTTGGACATTCTGCACCGAAATGAAAGCAAACTCTATAAAACCATTAAGAAACGTGAACAGCAAAGCTACTTTGTACATCGTAGACACTTTCAACAAACCAAGTGCTTTCAATTCAAGTCAAGTGCAGTAACCATCGCAAGCGCCATGCGGGCACTCGCAGCCAGATATTCGGGTGCGCAAGCGCAGCGATCTTGACACAGTAAACACGGCGTTAGATGCTCAGATCCATGTCAGTGGGCCAACAGACTTATTTACATTTTACAACACGGTTGTGTAAAGGCAAGTGGCAAGGCAACAACAACTTACAAAAATGCTACCAAATATTTCTCTATACCATAGGTACAATCAGCAAATAATAAAGCCAGACAGATTATTTAGCTGAGGTTTTTTCGGTTTTAATCCCATTGCTTTTATTACATTAAGCATTTTCAACGCCCGATGTTTCGAGGTCTTTACAGACCCGTAAGCAAGAGTATC
This sequence comes from Idaea biselata, assembly GCA_958496205.1. NCBI lineage: Eukaryota > Metazoa > Arthropoda > Insecta > Lepidoptera > Geometridae > Idaea > Idaea biselata. The sequence continues at coordinate 2,319,409 of OY292398.1, read as the reverse complement.
GTTGTTTTACATATTTTGGTTTTCTCGTCAATGTGGGAAATAGTTGTCACCAAGTAATAGATGGCTTTTTATCTAATGTTTAGATGATTTTATACAGCCCAAGCAACTTTTAATTCTTGATAATTATGGTGCTGTAATGCCGGGAAAATTGTAAGGAGTAAGCTTGCCCAGGACCTCTATACCACACTCCTAGCCTAGTCAACCATGTCCAGAGGAAAGAACTGGTCAATATGTCTGGAGTTAACTAAGCCGTGAGCTTCCTCAAGATGTTTTCCTTCACCGTAAGAGCGATGTTAACCTAGTCACCTAGTGGTCTCCTATAATGTTTTAAAAAAAGGCATACATGAGAAATCCTCCGCAGATCACGATTCTCTGATGATTTAAAACATCGCTTTTCTATACAACATAATATCAATTTAGGTAGATCCAACTCCTTGGAATGTTCAGGTGTATATTGTATACAGTTATCTTGTTTACACAAATGTTAGTCGTTTGTCTCAAGTAGGTATCTATGAACAAATACCGAAGCAAAAACAATAGATAGTTCAGTGTTACCGCGAACACGTTACTCATTCCCGGTGACTGCTTTCCGAGAATCTGAAAATGTAGCTGGTCATTAAATCCATTTCCAGTAATACTTACTTCATTGTGAAAAGAATACTAAGTAGGCTTCTTCTTTGGGACGGAGTTCCCTGTAGTTTGCAGGGGAATGAACTGGTAAATGGATTGTTCTGGTCAATTTGTTAGGTAACAGTGTGTTGGGTGTGTGCGTGGCCAGATCCTAGACGAGCTGATCCTCGTTTGCCTTAGATAGGTAAAGAACTTCATTTCTGACGGGTATTCCACAACAGATACAGTTTTTGTTGTCAAAATAACCTTTATTTAGATCTTTGTTCGCCTTTATGAGACGCAATATTGATAAGCTAGTAAAAGACAAAAGTAGGCAAACGAATTCTTATCTTATCTGGTAATCGATAACTTTCATGAAAGCAATTGGTGTAAAACAGAACTGCTAGCGCCGCAAAGTGATAACTGTTCTGTTGTTCTTCATAATGTGTCACACTTATACTTATTTGCATTCCATTGAAATCCATCGCGAACGTGTGATATTTTTTTCGTCTGGATTTGTTAGACGTACTGTCGCGCCTTGGAATGTACTTTGTTTAGAACATGGTTTTTTTTTCAGAAGTGCAAAGCACGCACGTCCCAACAAAAGAGTATTGTCGCATAATGGCCGCATATTTGCCATCGGTCGTTCTCACGGTGAGCTCGGGTTGCCGATCGAACCTCGATCACACTTCCGACACTATTGTGCAAACTGCTCGCTACCACCATATTATGGCGCAGCAAATTATGACGCATTCAAACAAAGGACTTCGTTATGGTGCAAATCTCGATGAAATAAACAACAGGAGTATGTGAAAATTAACGCAATAACGACTCCATCGTCTGATACCCGAATGTACGATAAGTAAATACAATTTGGCGCGACCCAAATACGCATAGGGCGATGCACTTGCAGATACGGTGTCGTGGTTGCGTTTGCGCATAAATCTGTGTTGCCGTAATTGTAACACAATATAATGTTAATTTGGATGACGCCAACACCACCGTGCCTTGAGAGAGAACGAGTGGGCGAACGCCTAGTCCGAGGAACCAACACTCTTTCGACATCTATCCGTTCGACCATTGATACTGCTTGTAAACTACTTAACTATGGTAAGAGTTGCCTGTTAAGTGGTTATACTCGGACTACGTTTAAACGCAATTCAGACCTTGAATGGTATTGTGCGTTATGTTTTAGTAAAGTTACTGCTCCGGAACTAGTATCTTCGCATTAGAGCCATATTGTAACACGTCGTTTTAATCGTGGCTTGTTGGTCTTACGTCGTGCGAAACATACCCTCGAATTTCCTATTCATAATTTCCCAGATTCAAGAGCTTCACGTTTACTGTTTGGTGTGGCGTGAGCTTGCGCAAGCGAGTGTCGATGTCGTGCCGTTTGTTGGCGCAAGCGCATTGTCTCTAGCTAGCACTGCGCATCTAGAACGATTCACGACACACAAGCAGAGAACACTTCAACGCCTACCATCGATAAGAATGTTACGCAAAGACCCATCGTTACTGTTTAACTCCTAATGCTTGAAAACACGACTTTAAACTGATAAGGATAATACATTGTTACCACAGCGCGAGCGCAGCACAACCGTGCTCCATTTTCGAGAACATGAGCAATATTTGCTGAGCTCTTATGTGATACAACAGCGAGTATCAGCTTATCACAGGGTGATAGATAACGCTGTATTGAGCAAACGTTTGCGACATAGCTGCAAGCGCCGGGATTAGTCTTAACTAATTGAAACGTCCACGGCTTCACCATAGGCGGCTGCAGTGGGACAGCTTAATTACCTTTGTAAACAACTCGTGAACACCGCGCCTTAAACGTTGTGCAACGAGACAGTGACCGCGGGAACCCACGCTCGTGATGTGCCAACGCAAACATAGCGACACCAGAAACGTCCCAATCTCATTTGCACTATGACTCTGAGCCCAAACCGATGTCAACATTTCTAATTTCAAACAGTTTTCCTGGAACTTAGGGAGCGGTTAGCCACAACAATGTTGATTCTTATTAGGTGTTCTTTGGTTAGCAGAACCACTCTATATTTTAGTTCATTTTACGGTTAAGAGATAAAATGTTACGATATCAAACACGCTGTAGTCGCAGGCGTTTGCGAGTAAATGACTTTCGCAATTACCGCGCAACACTACCCGCCCTCGGTGACCCTTGTTAATGTCATCGCCGATGGGTAGAGGTCGTGCCGAATGTAAACAAGCGACTCGCCCGTACCCAGCCCACGAACCTCAGGGTCCTCAAGACACCGTTTCCGGGAAGTAACGCCTCAGCATTATAACGTTCCGTTAATTATTTAACTGGCCGATGCCGCCGGTTAGTTCTCACACATAATTCCAAGTAAATGTCAGTTTAATACTTGTAGTCTTATAATACTTGTGGGATGCTAAGCTAAAGCCTGTTCGGTTATATCCCTTGTCAGAATAGAGATTCCTGCACCGTGTAATTAGCAGCTCCGACGATAGCCATTATTTTTTTATTAAATATCTGATTTTAAACTCGCTAGAATGCACACGGTATTAACCCATGGAACAGCGTGAGTTGTCTATACCTTCGCTAGATAGGTAGTTGACAAATTGAACACAGTTATAGACTATGACCACCTTAATAGCCTTAGTAACAGGTCAAGGGTATTCAAAAGCTCAGAAAGTATTATAGAACAAAGACACAATAAACATTCAATTACAACTAATTCCAAATGCCAAAGCCAAGTATGACAAATAGACAGTGAACAAGCGAAGCAGGCTGTAAACTTAAGATCATGATTATTTGTTAGACATAATCGCACCTGACAATGGCAATACCGGCTAATAGCCCGGAGATATGCTAATAAATGAACTGTCATTCTAGTTCGAGCGACCTTACGTTCACTGTATGTAATGCAGCTATTAATGGAACCTTAATAAAATTTTGGGTAACAAAGCCTGATCAAAATGTCCAACTCATTTATATTCTGAATAGATTATTGCAACAAAGTTTATATCTGAATAATTTTAATTGACGAGGAATTTTAAGGCAATTACTCTCTTATCATTTGGGGCTGCCAGAAAATGGCACTTATAAAAGGATGTTTCAAAGAAATAAGAAAATCTTGGCTCTCCAAAGAACAAAAGACAAAAACCGATGCTGGAACCGGTTGTTCTCGAAATGCAGGTTATGCAGGATATCAAACGGCGCATTCTTTTCAACTTGAAATGCAAGCTGTCAAATTGCCAACTTTATTTTTTTGTTAAATCCGGCTGTGGCGTGCGGATACAGCCCCCATTCAAACACATGACAATAACGTGTCACTTCCAGCTACAATCTAACCAACTTACTTATGCAATTGTGGCGTCAAACCAATAGATCAAATTACCTTCTTGAACGGTTAGTTCTACATAAATCCAGCTGCACAGATATTTTGGTTTCAGAATATTGGGAGCGACCTTCGGTTATGTCATCGACAATGACTGCATGACTGGACAGACAACTCCTTTGTTATGTTTTGCATTGTTATGTATTAAAGTTTTTTGCATCCATTATTATGATGTTGCCAAGGCGTGTCCGTTAGACATTTCGGCTCCTTAGCCCATGTCAATTTGTAACGTATTTTTTTGATCCTGTTTAAAACTTTGAATAACAAAAAAAAGTTGCATCGCCATATCTATCTTAATCACCGTCCTTGTCCATTGCTTGGATTGCACTTTTTTTAATTGCGATGATGACCTCCTAAGTTCTCTACGGCCTACGTATTATGTAACTAACTTGGTTTGAATATATTTCGCTTTCCACCTCCATAGTTATTCGTAAAGATGATTTATTACATACATACACCACACTGTTGTAGCTTAGAAAATAATGTAACCCAGCACCCAAGGCCAGCACTCACATTCATATAAGGTGTCCTCCAGAGGGTCCAGTACACGGTTCCGTATTGTGACCCGGTCACTGACGAGCGTCCCAGATACTCTGCACTATTAGGGTTCCGTAATCGAGAGTCGTATTATTTCTATAGACAATCTTACTTGAAGATTTTATTTTATGAAGATTTTGCTTTGAGACACAAGTAATCATTAAATGTGTGTATTTCTTTCACCTGATTTATTTAGGAGCCCATTTCAAGTGATCAATTATTATTAAAAATCTTTGTAAAACACTGTACTTAACGATAAGTTTACGTAGTGATAAACTTTATGTAGCGTTTGTAAGTAAGATTTTGCCTAAATCAACTGCTATTAAATGCGTAAAGAGTTATGATTGGTTTGTAAGTAAGGGGGATAATGTCTTTAATATTGAGTATTTCACGAGAATGGAATACGGAACCAAAGCAACACCGTTTGCTTTACTTTTTGTCGTCTCGTTGCTTGTAAGTCTGGGAAGAGCGAAGCGCTAATTGTTAGGTCTCTCGCGGCGTTTTTGATGCGTTTTTACCTTGAGGAAAGTTGTTGCACGGTTGGAATCTAAGTTCCAGTTAATGTGGTGAAACTAGAAGATTTATACCCTCATTTGAAGGACAAATATGTGGACTTGAAGGTCGAATGGAGTGTGAAATTGAGGTTTAAACAGTAATACTACATACTGTTCATGAGTGCATTAAATTCTGGAGTGTAGTAAGGGAATGTGGCGCCGCTGAGCTCTGGTGGTGGGTCCCGGGGCGGGTCGGGTGGTGTTGGGCGGGATGTGTGTTTGTGGATGTGATAGTTTTTTTTAATAAGTTTACAAACTTATTTGAACAGATAAAGTTACTTTCGCGCTTGTTCCACTATTGTTCAATACTAAATAAGCGACAATGTGAATCACATGACACTGCTATATAACCCTATAAGTTTCTTGTGTCTTCTTCTCATTGGAGGTCGCGTTCCGAAAATCAAAAAGTGCAAAATCACGCGATTTAGACCCGGGAAAAATAAAATTATCAGTTTCGTGTTAATTTAAAAAGTTTAAAACCTATAAGTTTTCTCTTGTTTGAAAGATTGAGACATTATCCACCTACAAAGTATAATATGCAAAAATCTCGTATTGATTACGTGACACCAATGCGTTCAGGCTGTGTTTTGGTCATCGCTGATCTCACCTTTGCCGATTGAGTTAACTTTTTAACATGTCAAGGTTTGAAGCGAAGATGAACATTGTAACATATAAACTTTAATAAACTAACACGATTGAAACTCATAATTTTATATTTTCCCAGGTCCTAATGACGTGATTTTTACTTTTTAATTCTCTTATCGTGATTCGAGGATCACGATTCGCGAGGGGACCCCCCTCGCGACCAAGACCGTTGTAACGTGGTCCAAACGTCGAAGTAAGATAATTAAAAAGTAAGAATCACGCGATTAAGACCCGGGAAAATATAAAATTATTGTAACATATGATGTAATTAAAGAAGAATGCAGTAGCGCTTCCTGGTATTTGGAAGGTATCGTGTGACCGACATGTCTTCGGGCTCGAATACTGGAAACTTTGAACATACCGATGCCCGGTTTGTTAGTCGGAATACCGCTTCAGCATTTTATACTTTGCTGAATCTTTGTTCTGAACGGTTTTAGTGATCCACCGTGTGTGTGTGTGTGTGCGTACTAGTAAGTATTAAGAGTCAAGCCTTGTACAGTGGCCGGCAAATGAGTTGAAAAAAATGGCGGATACGCAGAAGTCGATATTTCATAGAAGTCACATGTAAAATTTACTGCAAAATTTTCCCTTTCCACTTCAAAATTTTCCAATTTTTTTGCTGGCCACTATATTTTTTGTTTGATTATAAAATTAACCCATTTTACCATTTATCTCCACCAACCACACCGATATTTATTTCAATTTTTTTACCAGTATTGTTATTGCTACAACTAAAAACCGAATTAACCTCGTTTTCTTTGTTTATGTTTATTTAATACACTACTTTAGTGGAGTAGACCAATAAAACGTTCAAATGGCTTGTTAGATACAACTTACAAGTAACTAGATAGATATCTCTCTACAACACTTTACTTCTTGATTTATTTGTCAACACCTTTCACTAACTGTTAACATCATCCGGTTTTATCTTAACGTTTCATTATCGTTATCTACGTTCTATATCTCTGACACTTTTTGTTAACAAAAAGAGTGACCGGCAAATTAGTTAAAAAAAAATGTGAGAAATCACGGGACGCCTGGCAGATGTGAAACATCGACTAGCTACGTTATAGTACAGATATTCCATCATATTGCATGGTGATGCGTCGCCACGGCCTGTATCGCCACTCCAACAATCAGGTATACCCTCGCCTATAGATGTTTCACATCAAAAATGGCGGATGCGCAGAAATCGATTTTTAATAGAAGTCGCATGTCAAATGTACAGCGCGAACTTTCCCCTTCTACGTAATTTTTTTCCAACTTATTTGCCGGGACCTGTACCTACGCTAAGTTTCTTCTTGTTCCATGATCCCATGAGTTTCTTGTGGTTTCTTCTCATCGGAGGGCGCGTTCCGAAACCACACGAAAATCATAGTCTTAAAAGTTGACATTCCAAAATGATCATGTATTTTTATCATACATTGCTCTTAATGTATAAAAAAAATTGAATTGAATCGACACAGTCTTCTTCTTATAGCTGTCATCTTATTGTTCACCTCCTCTCTCTAAATCCTGCCTTTCTAATTCCATCCTTCTTTTTTTTTAGGTCCTTCCTTTCCGCTCCATCCCTCTACATTACATTTAAAAAGTACTTACATTCGGTTTATCCAGTATTATTCGTTCCATACTTTCCATAAAGAGTACGCTAAGTTTCTTCTTGTTTATGCCCTCATGCCAATCATTTGGTGTCACTATAGTATTCTTCCTCCATTAGTTATCATCTCATGGTTCACCTCCTCTCTCTTCTTCCATTAGTTATCATCTCATGGTTCACCTCCTCTCTCTTCTTCCATTAGTTATCATCTCATGGTTCACCTCCTCTCTCAAATCCCGTCTTTCTTATTCCATCAATCTTTCTTCTCTAACGCGCCTCCCATCCTCTCCATCCCTCTACATTTAAAAAGTACTTACCTACATTAAATTTATCCAGTATTATCTTGCGTCAGTTTTCAATTAAGCGTAATTTGTGCGTTGTGTCCCAACTCAGTCCGCTTATTATATGTCTCGAAATGGCTGAGATGTTTGTTAAACCTCACAATACGATTTTCCCATGTGAAATTGAACCACCGTGCACGCTCACTTGCCCATAAACGCAGCCTCCGATATTACTGCAAAAGGAGAAACAAATTAGTGCATTTTCAATTTAATATACCGCTTCCTACTCTGTTATAGATTTCCCCTGTTACACTATTGTTTCCTTTCTAAACGAAAGCAATGATTATTGCCTTATTTAGAGCTGTACCTTTGCTCTTTGACGTCTAAGAGCGCGACTACCAGAGCTTTACAAATTCGACTGTTCAGTCTGTTTCTCGAAAATGGACCATAAACTAACAGGGTTAGAGTGATTTATTGTTAGTTTCGGAGTTATCGTGTCCCAATCTCGGCAGCGAGTGGCCCTTTGAACTGGCCGCGGGCACTGGCGCTGCATGATCTCAGAACCTACATAAAGCTTGCAATTTGACCGAACCGCTGTGCACGATTGGTCTTAAATGTCCATTTCTGGGAAAAGGTGCATTACTGTTACAATGTTGGATTGTTATGCCACGGTACAAATAACATTAACTTCGAAATATTGCTTTTAACGATATTTTTACGGTTATCTTTCTTTTTTTACTTCGCGCGGTAATTTGAACTATCTATAAATCGTTATGGAACATGTAATAAAACCGATAAAAGACTATTATATTCGTTTTAAGTATTAAGAAAAAAGTATGCCTAATCTTTCTCCATACAAACGTAGTCGACTGTTTCCTCCCTGGATTAAGACTAAGTAAATATGTTTATGCCATAAAATCTGTATTTGACCATGCCCTTGCGGTTCCATTGGGCAAGTCTTGCATGGAACTTGCACGAATATACGTCATACTTGACGTCACATATGCCAACTTGCATATGCCAATTTTACGTTAATGCCAGTTGCATGCATATTGAAATGTGATGTCACGTATAGGGTTGCCAGGCCCAAAAATTAAAAAGCCGGACACAGTTAACTATTTAGCAGAACATTTTGCCCTAAAAGCCTGACACATTGGTTTTACTTCTCCTATCGGTGGCAAATAGGCCGCGCACAACGCGTGCCACGTTGCGGCCCATTTTCTTATAAAAACATCGGTAGGTACCTATCTACTTATATGAATTACATACAAAGAGTACCTACAAAATCTACCTTTAACCAACAAGCATTAATCGACCGACGCGAGTGAATTCGCCTGAGTTTGTACGTAGGTTTATGCGTGTTCGCGTGACTGACGGGGTTGATCCAAAGCCTAACAAAAGCCGGACAGGCCGGACTTGTATATATTTGGCCGGACACAACTGTCAAAAGCCGGACATGTCCGGCTAAAGCCGGACATCTGGCAACCCTAGTCACGTAGGACATATTTCGCGTAAGTTGCAACCAAGACTTCTCCAATGAAACTGCAGCTTTGATATTAGTCTAAATAGTGAAAACCAAACGAAAACCTGTGTTTATGGAAAATGATACAGTTTATGATGCGACTACAATAAACACGACTTTCCACAATTCATATCAAAAGTTGTCTACGCACATTTCTTCCATAAAATACCTGTAGATTATGCAACAAGCGGGAGAAGCGGCAATTTTCAAACGCTCTTGTTTGGAAAGTTGATGTCGGGTTTACTTAGCAAAGAGCACGAGTATAAATCTTGCATCTGCTAGTTGGACAGTGGCGCCTTCTTGTCGCTATGCAGAACCGATTGCTGCCATGCATTGTGAATGTAATTAAAAGCATTCAGATGGCTACGACGGGATACCGGAGAAATCCAGACAATATAGACTTGGAATAGCCATGCTTTTACATGTTGGCTTTGCGTATTATTTTCTTTTTTACTTGAGGTATTTGACTCGATAATCCATAGAGAGGGCACTGACTACCGGAAGGACCAGCTTTATGCTGCGGCAGATCTTCATTAACAGCCCACGGCTGACTGTCGTCATTATTTAGGCAGATTTAGTTGGATATGTTTGACGGTTATTACTGTGAAGACTACATAATACTATATCTTAAAATGCTATATTATAGCCTATAATTTTTTATTACTGTGCTTGTCTCCTTTTCTGTTCAGTTTTTTGCTATTTGCCATTTATATATATACCCTTTCATTACGTCCGTCTACTATGTCGAGAATTTTATGCGAAAAGACGATTTTCGTATTTATGGTTGCGTAGACGCTGAGGTGCGGTGATAACCTAACAGAGCGATATACCGTTCTTTTGGTAAAGCTCTTTAAATGATAGATCAAAAATGAAGACTATTTTCTTATTATTTTAGCATAAAACATGTAGCCACTATTTTTATTACTAATAGTTTTAAATTATAATAAATGTCTATACTATTTACTTTCAAACAACAATCTAAGTTGTGACGCGATAAGTGTTTCGTTTAGTCGGTCAAACTGTTCCACTTTCCTCTAATTATGCTCCTAGTTTAAATCGTAAGACTAGTAGATGTAATTATGTATATTTTATTCTGTAATTAACGCATTTTGATGCAATACGTGCTCTGTGCGGTCAGATACGTATTCTTAGAGTGACCTTATTATTGTAATCTAGGTTGTTCTTCGTCTTATCTACCTTTATTTGAGGTTCTAGTGTAAATTGACCTATTAGGATTTATCTTATGCCGGGACGCATACGGGCCACAAAACGCCGCCACTCACGTATTTACCGTAGTTTAATTCCCCGGTAGTCGCCACAAGCCACAGAGCGTCAGCAATTTCTAGCTTTATGTGACGGGGTTTTAACGGCGAGTTTTAGGGTTCCGTAGCCAAATGGCAAAAAACGGAACCCTTATGGATTCGTCATGTCTGTCTGTCTGTACGTTCGTATGTCACAGCCACATTTTCAACGTAAAAAGCACAGTAAAAAGGATGTATTATATAACAAACTGTCAATTTTTTTTAATGAAATAAATTATGTCGATTGTTATCATAACCTATTAGACTGCAACCAATTGATGAGTCCAAGGTCTAGATTTATTAATTCAAAATAAATTATGTTTATAATAAATAATACCGCACTGTCATAACGCACTGAATTTTGTGCCGATTTGAACATCACTTTCAATAGAAAACGCGCAAATCAAATCGGCACAAAGATCTAATGTCATTTTGTATGGTATACCAATTCCGGCGTACTTGTAACTCAATGGTTACCATCCTCCTAATTGATTGAAGGCTGCCAATATCGTTAAAGGTCAACGGACAAGGATCTCATTGTCATTATATAACGACGTATCCGATTTGACGGCTTAATTTGTTTGCGAAGAACGTGATTGGAATGTATTGATGCCTTTTCATTGGTTTGTTGCATACTGCGTTCGCAGAACGGGAGATTTCTGTTAAAGCATGCTATAGGGTTCGCATGTGTAACAAATCATGCCATAGGGCTCGCATGTGTAACAAAGCATGCCATAGGGCTCGCATGTGTAACAAAGCATGCCATAGGGCTGGCATGTGTAACAAAGCATGCCATAGAGCTCGCATGTGCAAGCATGCCATAGGGCTCGCATGTGTAACCGTTTCATTAGTATGAGAGTTTTCTGTTGAAGTTTGCCATATTGCGGCATATGAGGGGAGTAAATATGCTATATATCGACTGAGATTCCGAAGTCGTACTTTCATTAGTCGTTCGGGGACTGAAAGCAGAGCGTGATCAATCGCTTTGCGAATCTCTGGAGTAGCCTTTTGTCTACCAGGAAACGTCATGTGGCAGATGATGATCGGGACTTCTCGAAGACGGCATAACAACTAAGTTACCAATCAATTAAATTGAACCAGGGTCAGTTTGGCCATCCAGAGAGGAAACGTTGCTAGCCTTCTGAAAACGATGCCTCGAGAGGACTCCCTCGAGGACGTCTTTCTCAATCTTCTCAATTGAACCATAAAATTGCTATTAGTCTAGTAACGCCAACATTGTAGAGTCTGCTGTATCGCGCGCGCCCATTGTGTGTTTGTGATGTTGGTACCACCACCGCAGTGATTGAATAGGAACGAGCTGCGCGTGCGTCGGCCACCATGTTTCCGGTATACTTGACCCGTTTCAAGCGCCCATTATACCAGTGTACATGTTAATATCTTCAGTGCCTATCACGAATTCACGTAAGGTGAAGAAACAAAAACAATGGCTTTGTAAATAAAATGAGGCAACGCAAAACGGTTTCGTATAAATGTATTAATGGTAATTATTGTCACGGGAAAGAGAATCGAAGGTCGATCCAAATCTAAAATACTTAGAATTTGTTGCAGGTATTTTGTATGATAAATTGTCTAGCGGCTATGGTTGGGCAATGCGCGTGAGCATAAAACGCGCCGACATCGCGCCACCGCGAGACTTCGACACTCGTTCACATTCTAAATAGAACTGAAACGCTAAATGCTAACACGTAAATAGATTATTATTATGATAATTATTTCAAATGACATGAATACGACATTAACATAAACGAAGAACATTATCCAGTACTAAAGAAATTACAAAAGTAAAAATAAATCTATTTTTACATTGACATGAGAAGATATTAAAGATATGAGAAGGGAAACCTATTTGATGCCTACCTGATAAAAACATAATTACAATCAATTATTTAGCCAATGTCTGTCGAAATAATTGCTCTTCTGCCAGAATTCCCTGGCACTGTGTATGTCTTCATCCAATTTGGTTTAGCTTTGAGCTAAAGACACTGCACATTCGCATATCGCCTAGAGATTATCACTTTAATTTACATTACGAAAACAATGTCTTCTTTAATTATTACATCGATGGATAATGCTTCGATAAAAATATCTTCTTTTACATTTTCCGAATTATCATCAACCGTCAACTGAAAATTTAGTACTTACCGTGATGTGATATTGTTTGCTGCTTATCATTACAAGCATTTAGGACTAGCTAACATACTCGTATTTATGTTACCACAAGCAGAGATAATAAGATTATCTTAAGATATTTCAAGGTTTCTGTGGTATTGTTACATTGATAACGGTTTTCGAACCAGCTACCAGAACTAGCAACCGTGGCTTTAAGTTAGCATTTATTTTGAAATACTTCTATAAATGTACAAGTAGAAGACGCACAAATTCAATAATTGTGCCCACCCACCAAAAACTACACAGAATTTGGATCTACATGCTTTGGATTTGTGTGATGTTCACAGAATTTATTATTTCTTTATTTGTCAGTACCATGACAGTTTGAATGTATGCATGCAAAGAATATCCCACTAGAGTCTATATCATTATCTATTGATTATCTATTCTATCCTAAACTGGATGTCGAACAAGGCCTGGACAAGGATCTAAGCATGCCATGCGCACATGTTACATCCCTCCTATAGGGCCGTAAACAAAATAAATCCGCCAGTACACGAGCCCTAGAACACGGTGTATCCGCTATAAATATTGTGGGAGTACAATCACAATGTATCATTGCTAGCTACATGCGTGTGGTCGGTGCCGTATAAGGTCATCGTTCTAAAAAATGTATCGAATAAACTACGCATTTTCAACCATATTTTCCTTTTCTTTATAAGGTTTGTAGGGATTCGTTAGCTTGGTTCTTCGTGCTTCGGAAGGCACGTGAGGCAGCTGGTCCCGGTTGTTATCTCTGATAGCAGTCGTTAGGTCCAGTTAGAGGCCTTAGGGCGACCTGAAAACTCTAACACCAGATGAGCCACACCACTATACGAAAAGAAGAAGCTTGGTGGTTGCAGTTATTGTTATATTTCTTAAAAGCCTTATGTTATTCTCCACTGCTTCATCGGCGATGGGATCATTCGTCAAGTATCAAGCTATAAGAATCTTATTAATAGTGCCACATTAATCTTTATACTTATTTTTATTAATGTCCCTTAAATACTTACTTCATAAAACATATTTAATTTCAATTTCTAATAAGTCCTTGCCCAAAAATATCAGAATTAGTGAAGTGTTCTCGATTGAATACAAAGTGACAAACGTCATGTAGACATTTTGTACTCCGAATTCAAATTGTACATGTATATTTTATTGGACAATAGACGCTACTTCCTCTTCGTTTTTTGTATCGTCCATGTCGAGGCGTCACGTTTCAGTTTTCCTGTCAATCGCGTTTCAACTTTTGATTGACAAGAATTACTTGATATTGAAAGCGTTGTGGTTTTTAATATCAAGCAAAAGATAGCCGATTTGAGGTTATGCGGGAAACAATCCCGTATACAATTATAAGTATGATCCATGAACGAGCTGTAGAAGCTTTCAATGGTCTTCAAAAGTACACAAATCTCCACAAGTTTCCATAACAACTATCAAAATTGGGCCTGAAACTTGTACTCTATCGATCCAATTGATCAAGATCCCCAAGACCGAATATTGGGGCTTTCTAGATTGCAATCTCTTGGATAGGTACTTCTAGATTACAGTCTTGTTTTAATTGAGTCACAGGTACATCAAAATTAAATGTATATTGATCGACCAATATCTTGCCACAGCAACAGCACCATCATTGGCCTTTAACTTAAGAAGACATTGGACAACTATGTCCAATGTCCTGTACATTGAACGACGGGATATTAGAGTATTCTGAGCATTAGAGGAGGTGAAGAAAATACTTTATTAACTGTAATTATTGTAGATTACATTAATATTACATCGATGATAGTAACTCAAAGTTATTGCGGATGTTAAGTTCTTGATTTATTTTAATACCTGGTATCATGTTGGTCCGGTATCAATAACTCTGTTATGATCGGTGTAATTATATTGATCTCGTCACACCTTCTGCCCTTCGATTATGTCTGAACGTCATGTTTCGACTAATATGCTTCTTCAATTCTATTTGAAGGTTTTTTGATAGTCCTTTGTTTTTGTAAGTTTGACATCTGTCATTTGGAATGAGGATGTCGAAGGAAACAAGGAAACTAGTAATTTAGGATCAATTAAAGGGTAGGTTTAATTAAAGTGTCTTTTCTGTCGAGTTAATTCTTAATATACCTTCTCATTTTCTACTTTGACAGACCGCAATTTGTAATCTATTTCACTTGGTTGGCCAATGGAGTAAATAGGTACGACCAACTTCGCCGAGGTAGTACTGAAAATTCTACCTGGATAAAGTCTTATCAATTTTCTGTAATCGTGTTTTCACAACACACAGGACCTAGTAAATATCCTCAACTTTAATAAGTATTGTTTTCAAAACTGACGGTTCAAATAAATTTTATAAATAACCGTCCGAGAAAAACCAGTTCTGGCCTACTACGACCCCTTAAGGAATCGCACCGATTTTCTCTCGAATTTGCAAGTTCGAGCGAAGATTCAGGTGAAATCAAAATGCGACTATGCGGCAGCTTAATGTTAAAGAATAGAGACGTATGTTTTAAAGTGCATTGTTCGGTCGTGTTATCGCACAAAATGCGCACACGCATTGTGCCTGTGCTCCGGTTCAGCGCCTAGTTAAACCATCGAATACAGGTCACAGATAATTGTTATTGTTCTGCTTAATTTTATAGTATTTTACAACTAGCTCTTAAGTGCTACATTACCCGTTGTAAATAAAAATAAAGCCCAAGTGCGAGTGTGACTTGCGCACGATTGGTTCCGTACGACTATCACAATTACGTACGGAACCCTAAAATGAACAAAGGATCAACCAATCCGTGAACGCAACGAGAACGTTAAATTTATTTTATTACTGGGGCCAATCTGTCACTAGAAGGCTGTTATGTTATGAATTATGATAGATGTTATGTTATGCAATATTTATGATATTTTTTGTCGTTGTTTCAGGTATGTTTACTGCATAATCAATCACTTCACACCATCTCTAGAATAAGGTAAGATATAGGTACTATACTATGGTTAAGTGAAAACGACAATATAGGTTTGAAGTAGATGCCAGTTATTTTATTTTATTTTGAATTTGTTATATTGTTATATACTTTCATACGGAAAAAACGTTTTTTTCATACCATTTTATCAGATTTCTTTTATTCCGGTACTTAGGAAGGCAATGTTGTCCTTTGAAACTAATTAATTACTAGCTACATAATATTTCTATGTGAATTTCCTTGTTACAAGAAGATATAAAAACTTAATTATGAAAACATCAGGTTATTAAATTAATAGTTAACAATGTATTTTATTTTATAATTACCAAGAACGTTATTAATTAGAATAGTTGAATCTTTTCACAATAACCATACTTGGGTCTTCGGCCTTGCGGTAAATAGAAAATATATAATTACATCTGTATAATTTATGCAAGTGGGTAAGGCCTCTCGAAGTACCTAACCTGGTTGACAGATAACTTCAGATTTAAATATTCCGACAGCCTTATTAGTTAAAAGTACTTGTTCTGAATAATAAATAATACCACATAACGTGTGAAATCACTGAGCCAAGGGTCGCAAAGTGTAGTTATGCATTACTGAGAAACTTCACTTCGCAACCCTTTTTTTTTGCGAGGGAAAATGTAACTAAGATTATAAGGCCGCTTTCGGGGGAGAGCGACCCGGTGAGTAGGGGTCCCCCTGGCCTAGAGTGTAGATGGCCAGGGTATACCCACTAAAACCCTCGGTGTCCTTCGCGCCGCTATACCAGAGCAAAGCCGCAAGCTGCCGCAGTACGTCAGCTTGCTCTGGCGGCGAGTGGTCCCGTCGGCCCTCATCCCAAAAAACCCTTTTCAGGGTAAAACCCTCTCGAGAGGCGGCGCGGGCACGCCGCCGCCATCTCGGGCTCTCGTACGGCGACGGACCCCCAATCACTTCGCAACCCTTGCGTGGCCCTCCCAGAACAGATTTACCTCATTACTTATTAACGACTAGCTGCGTCCCGCGGTTTCACTCGCGTAAGTCCCGATCCCATGGGAATATCGGGATCAAACGTAGCTTATGTTACTCCTCAATAATGTAGCTTGCTTTTGGTGACAGAATTTTTGAAATCTTTCACTATTAGATAGCTACATTCATCATGAGTTTTTTTGTTTTTTTATATTTGTTAAAAACTTAAAAATATCGCCACTTTCACAGTAGTAGCGATTCATCATGAGTAACATAGGCTACTTTTTATCCTGATATTGCAACGGGATCGAAACTTACGCGGGTGAAACCGCGGGACGTAGCTAGTTACTAATAAAAGTAGTAAGGAAATAAAACTAAACCTATAACAGAGCTTGTCCAATCATTCTGTCAAGGAGAATTTTATGAATATTTCAAACTGAGAAATAGTATATTAAATTCCCCGCTAATAGTTAGTCTGTACAAGTGTTATTTTAACATTTATCAACACCCAGTAATAAGGTAGCAGCACACCGACATGCCAGCATTGCCTGCCCGTCTCTGTCGCCATCATAATTTTAGCCCCAGGTTACTCTCGCCGTTTTGCCGGTACACAATTAAAGGGGCTCTTAAACTAGACTCAATTGGTCATCTCACATATTCTCTCTGCCATGTAAACACTCTGAATATTAATGAAATGTTGCTTGTAACGGGCTAAGAAATTTACCTTATGTGGTCTTAGATGAAAACAAAAAACAGCAGATACGTTACCTAGTCTCGGAAAATGAGACGATAAAACTGCGTCTAGCTGACGCACTAGCCTCAGTCGTATTTCGAACCGTTGCCGCGTGAGCACGTGCTGTCACACTGCGACTATAGTTTTGAAATCCATAAGAATGCCTTTTTGCTTATTTACAAATGTGTTAAAGTTGTAATTCGTATTAGCAATCCATTCAAATTCTCCCGCCTTTTTCCTAGTATCAATTCATCAATCCCAATCAATCAACCCTATCAATTGGTTCCCTTTTCCCAACCAGAGGGCGCTATCATCAATGAAAATCAGTTACCGTGTTTCCGCCATTACTAACAACATCTATTTAAAGTTTCTCGTGATAAAAACATTTAAAACAAAGACAACAGTGGTCGATACGCGAACTTCACAAGTCATTGGGGAGTTTTTGCTACATCTTCAACATCATCAGAGAGCCCTCAAGAAGATTCCAGCAACGCACGTGCTCCAGGAAAACTTTATGTGAGTCCCTCTATTCTCTCCCTTCTCAGTCCACTAATATCGATAATACAACTTTTGTGGCCAATGCAGCCACATTTCATAACAAAATGACTGAATCATTCAAAGACAAATGTTGTTAAATACAATAATTTTATGAAATTGCATGTACCTAGGTGTTTCTCATTTTCATTTTCTCATCATTTTTCGAATACGCAATGTTAGAATATACCCTATCTACTATTTTTGTTTTCATCTAAGTATGTGGTCTCTGAGGAAACACTGAGGTCGTCTTTAGCAAGATGTAGTTTGTAAATATAAATTGCGAATTAACGAATGGAATCGTTCCGAGAATTATTCTTAGAACTCGTCATTAAATCAACGTAGCCATGACGGGAAAATAGATGACAAAATTCTTTTCCAGAAAGTGTTAGTTTCGATTGTTTTAGACGCACGCAGAAAGTGAAAACCAAATAATTACAATAGATTAAGTCGACGGCAGCGAGTGCACCGTATAAAAACTGTCTAATTGACGAGGTATATTACAGTGTGGTGGTATGCGCCTGTTGTGTTCTGGTTTTATTGTGATGTCCGGTGATGCGGCGCAGGCGCATCGTCGTCGGAACGGTATCTCGTTGTTGCGTGCGCGCAGGCGATTATGCAACTTGCGGGCGACGTCCTTGGCGGCGACGCAAGCGCGGGCCGGGCGGGGGACGAAGGCCGTGAGGGCCGTCGACCGTTCGTTCGGTAACCACCCCGGGTTTTTATTGCGAACCCGACAAACTCGCCTACGGAACCTGTCCCGACGAGTTATGTGCACCGATAAAGTAGGCGTACTTGAGTCTTGCACCATGCCACTACGCATACTATTCTCTATTCGAGCTTTATTTAACTCAAGATTGATGGCGATACGACGAATTTCGAATGGCGACACATTCCTGTCGAAATACTTAATTGATACCTCAGCTGCGACGTTGGCAGAGCTAATTACTCACTGACTGATCTACTGTTAACCTAATACGTAGAATGGAGCCATATATTGATATAATGGAGCGGAATAAGTAAATTAGACATGTCATAAACACACCACTATTACTAAATACGCCCTATAAGTCGGTCGCAAAAAAGATCTAAGCAGATTTGCAACTATTCTTCTGTCTTCGCATTTCGCAATCCGAGTCCGACTTGAAATATCTAGACACATTCTATAGCCATTGTTTGTGATTAGAATTCACGGATGCGTACGCGCATCTCAACGCATGATGGCGCCGCAATAAATAACCTCGAGATACATTGGAACATCGGATTCCTTGATATGCCCTTTAAGACATACTCTTGATCCTTTGCTTTTGTCCTTCTCTGAATTATCTCCTTACATTTATTTTACCTGTCTCTATCTTTTTTCTATGTGCTTTTTCTTCAAGTTATATTTAATAATTTGGTTATATTGCTTGACGTACCACACAGTGCAATCTAGTTCCAAACTCAGCACTAGGCTTGTACTATGGGTACTAGACAAAGGACTTGCTACACTTACACTACTTAATAGGTATCCTTTTTTTTAGTAAGTCCTAGTGTTTCTGTAGTTAAATACCAACGTGTCATCGGCGCAGATCCTGTATGAAATTGAATTAAGCATTTTAAACCAGTAATCTATATGATTCCGTTAAAAGGTGCGAGAACACTCTCTAAAGTCAATATTAGCCGACCTCTCGGCGTTTGGTTACAAAGTTTTAACCATAAAAATAAATTAATGACCGTAATGCTTGTTTTCCTGGCACATTACCCGGCTGGTTTCTGCAACATTTTTGCCCTGATTCATTCGGCTCGGCTCCCAAGTACCTTGCAACTTTGCGACTGTTAATGTCTCTTTTTTGCCAATCCCGTTGACAACTTGCGGCTGATTTTCTTTTATATCTTGCGCATGTTTCTTATCGTAGGTATTAATGGTGCGGTTTTTTCTTAGAGTTTAAGAGTTCTGTCGAATGTGCGTGTGGTCGATGTGTTTTACTTTATTTTTAAGCTATTCCGAAACTAATTAGTTTTTGATAGCGATAACACGTGTCTGTTGTGCGGGTGGTCGACTGTTATATCTTTAGATGATATCGAGCTATGTTGGATTCGAAAAATGTACTTAAGTAATTCAATCTGACTTCAATTGACTCCTGATATCTCTTTCTACACTTATATTATAAAAAGGAAAGATTTGTATTTTTGTGTGTGTGTGTGTTTGTATGTTTGTAATGAATAAACTCAAAAACTACCGGACCAATTTCAAAAATTCTTTCAGGAAAAGAAATCTACAATATCGAGAAGTAATATAGTCTACTTTTGATACCGATATTCCCACGGGATCGGGACCTACGCGGGTGAAACCGCAGCTAGTCTTCAATAAAGATATTTTTATTATTTGCAAATCGAATTAAAAAGTGAAATTTCGATTACCATAATATGAATTCTCATCAAGAATTCCATTAAGTTGTCAATGGGAAGTGGGTCAAGGAAAGTGTCCATTAGATGTCCTGCGTCACTCCGACCTGGATACGTCTCCCTTGAAGCTGATGGTGACTTATCCTGCAACCTTGCAGTGACGTCATGACTCATGCCACTTTTGAGAACCAATATTTGCAGGCCCATCAAGAGTTGCTCAACCGTTTTAAAAGGATAAATAAAATGATATTGAGAATATATTACCTTCAAAGAAATTTTGTAGAGTAAACATTTGACAAGCTCGGGTGGGAAGAATACCGTTTCAATATTGGTATAGTTTATTCATGAATTGACTAAATCGATTCATACATTATCTAATATTGAATGTTTTACCAGTTTTTTTTTAATTAGGTATGCTTGTTGCTGGTCTGTTATGTTATGTATGTATGAACCGAATTACCGATTGGGTATTCAATCGATTGAAATTATCGTAAAATGTGTGGTAATCGTGGTATTGAATTATTGATTGCATTAAATTACTATGTTTATCTTTAAGTATAATATACAAGGAATTCAATATTTGTATGGCCCTTAATTTATTCCGAATTTCATGATAGAAAAATATGAATTTACTATTTGTTCAGTAAAAAGATACTAAACTTTTGTTAATATATAAAACGAGGATGACACAAAGTATTCTTATTTGTATTAAAAATCTTAATAATATGATTAGTATTTACAATACGGCAATGACCTGATTGTTTTCTCGTGGTTTTCCTCGTTACATCATTTCAAACAACATATATTTATAATAATTGAACAATAGTATGGGGCTTTGAAAATTTTCCATATACCTCACGGCATCATCTCTTAATAACATGCTATAAATTGCGTGTTTTCAATTAAACTATATATGGATTCAGTTTCCTCTCCAACCAGTTATGTATTACCAAAGAAAGAATAGCAAATTTTTGCAGTTTTATCTCTCACTGCAATCAAAATCAGAATTCAATAAACACAATTTTCATTATAAAGAATCTGAATTCATTTGCAATGTTAACATCGCATTCTCTTTAATGTTTGAATCGATACAGTCGATACGTGTAAGTTTGTCGGCGGGCGCACCTGCCGTGTCTTGAAGTTTGATTAATTCCACATTAATTCTGGAGCCGGTATCGAAATTGGGAATGTTGCGCGCGCGTCGCATCTCGGATTAGTTTCGGTGCCGCAAAACGTTACCTGGCCCCTGCGTTCGCCACGCATTTTGATTGAGGTCTTGGCATCGGATCGATTTTTGAATAGTCGGTGTACCTTTGGTATCGCGGTTCTGAGAAAAAGGTATAAAAGCTGGTCGACTCATTCGCCCGGGCGAGGTGTCCTTGTGGCGGTTGCGACCTTCGTCGTCTGGCTCCGCTAAAAATAGCCTGCAGCGCCCTTGGGATTCTATGTTTCATATAATTTATATTCCACGTCTCGGGACAGAAGTTTTAGAATATACCGAGAATAAACGCCCTTTCTATATTCATGTATTTAACGGCGTTAGTGATTTATTAAAGTTATCATTCAACCTATGAACATTTAGTAAACTCTACCAACTACCATTAATGCAAAAAAATTAAATACATTTCAACTTTTAAAGCTAAAAATACTACGTGTGCTATTTTTAGTACGCATGTCATTAATTAAATTTAACCGTTCACAAGACTCGCAATTACTCGCAAACAAAACGTTCCGTGTAATTTACCAATTTCAGTTTAGAGGTTGAGTAATTATTTATTTTATTTAAGTAACGTTTTAAATCAATTACTGAGATTCGAAAAAGCTTCCTATTTGCCTTACGTAGAGTACATTTTACATTTAAGTGGTGACTAGTTATTGGATATCGGCACACGTGCCCCATTAGTGCAGCAGAGATGTGGACTCGGTGCACGCATCAATAATGCTGCGCACACGCATGCTCGCGTCCAATACATACAAATTAATCGTTCTACGTGCCAAATACGGGCATCGTACGTCATTTTCCTTGCAGTTCAGCTGGTTAAGCTACAGATTAAGTAATAATGTCGAAATTAACCCGCGTCATTTGAATAATGAACCCGTAAATGCTCATCGGTTGGTTCGATGATCTTTCTATGGACTCTTCTCGGAAGCTACTCAGCTTAATACTTTGTTGTGAAACTATTAGCAAGATTGTATCTTCATTTACTTACTTTATACTACCAATTTGTGTTCAAAAGATGAAAAGATAGCAGAAACATGTGTTTTAACTTATTTTGTTTGCATTCCAATCTTTTCTGTGTCTTTTATGTGTCAAGATTTGTTATCTAATGTTGTTAGTTTGACTATGAAACTGTCTGATGTGTTTTATTTAATTTTCACGTGTTAAATATTTATTTAATTACAACAGCAATTTGTATTTGTGTGTAGACAAGACACTGTTAAAGCAACAACAACACGGCTTCGATGTCAACATTGAATCAACATTTATTCAGGTTCCTACATTCCCTTACAATACTATTTGTACACGATTCAAATACAAATACAAATAAACCGTACAATTTGATTATACAAATGACCGAACTCATCACAATCCGACAGTAGGTACTCGAATAAACAAGAACCGCGGTGTACAAACGAATTACTTCGCCAAACTGTGTTTATTAAGAGGACTATTACCGCTTTTTTAGAAAAAATGCTTTCAAAAACTTTAGTAGGTACCCGGCGGGATTCGAACCCGCGACTATTGGAAATCCGAACCAATGCGTTTGACCGCTTCGGCACGGGTAGCCCGTTAAAAGCGTTGGTTCGGATTTCCAATAGTCGCGGGTTCGAATCCCGCCGGGTACTAAAGATTTTGAAAGCAGTATTTTCTAAGTGTCGATTAATACTAAGAAATAATGTTTACATAGGACTATAGCCGCTAAACTCAAAATCCCTGTTGGGTTCATCGAAAATTGTTGATTATGTCATGACGGAATGTTGTTTAAGTTTTTTTTGTCTATGGATTGTTGGCGACATTGTTTCTGACATTTTTGTGCAGTTTCCAGACAAATATTATGTCGAAGGGTGTTGAAGCCTAACAACATTTTGGCTAAACCAGTCATTTTTTGTTTTAAATTTGAATAGGCTCAGCACCGATAAGAAGTTATTGTCTTAAAACTACACCAAAATGTAGGAAACAATATCGCTTACAATCCATACACAAAAAAATGTTCAACAAAATTCCGTCATGAACTCATGAGCTCATGGCATAGTCAACAATTTTTGATGAACCCGACAGGGATTTAGTTCAGCGGCTATAGGGCTCTTAAGTAAAATGTGTCATAGAGAATACGTATGCAAATTATAATGCTCTGTTCTCAAGCATTTGAAGTGGGTTAATTCATTATAACGGTTGTTCGGTGGGTGGGACAATGGTGGTCGCATTTCACGACACAGGTTTCCTATTTCAATTTGTTTTCTCACCAATCAAGCACGGTCCTCGAATGGGGACTGCTATCTGTATTTATGGATATTATCATGCTCTGCTGATGGTAAATTCTTGGGTTTATTAGAATTCGTCGTCCTATTGCTCCTATTGCTGTCGTAAATTCCCTACAATATTAGTAATGAAATGAGACCTACTATGAATCTACTACCTAATAGATTTTTAATCTTAGATGTAGACAAGATTTTGACATAATACGATAAAAACTTTGGATTTCCCAAGTATGTCGCCAAGCGATGCTTATCTTTTTAAAGATGTCTCTGAGTATTGATCATGTCTAACCCCTATCCAAGTCTTCAAATATGTATGTGTTTTGTTATTGTGTAAGACTAAATGCATTAAAAGATTTTCTCACCGTAAATCTTATTAAAGGTTTGTGTTCCGTAAAGCGGAAAATATAAACATAGAAACAGATTCATTTGACCGTAAGTGTGGGGTGTCGGCACGTGCCACGTGCATAATCCCCAGTGCGTCCCGCTGGCGCCCAACGTGGGGCTGTTTATTTAAACATTACTGCGTTAATGCGCTCTGTGAAATTCTCCAATTGTTTGCAATACTGCACCGACGTCCCTGTTTGAAGCGCAAACAATTTAAGTTCCACATACGAATCATCCGCGTTTATTTAGGGCGGTCCGGTCGGCGTCGTAAGCTTTCATATTATTTGGGGTCAGGCCGACCATTGTTTACCAGTTCTGCCCGCAACGGTCCATAGATTCTATAATTCTTATATTATGCGTAACGGTCTTTGTCATTTCACCATAATGAGACTAAGACTGCTCCGATACGGTGCAAACGATCACTATAATTTACAAGAAAATGTGACGTTTCACCCACGTTTTGCGAACGATACAGATCGTTATCGGCAAAGTTGTCGTGTGCGGTGTGCCACGTGCGTTCGACTCGCGACAAAGAGCATAAATCTAATTGCGCAATTATTATATTGCCTTCATCTGATACCGTCGGCGCACACGTTGTTTATTGCTCGCTCATAATTGAATATCGCCGAGACAATGCTAATACTAATGCGAACCGATCGGACGACGACGCCGTTTAAATCTCGCGTGGGCTAAATGTATCGGCTTCTGTGGTCGCGAAGTTTGCGAACAATGCCGACTACAACTAGGGCTAATTAACTCTCTCCTTTAACTATATCCTATTACAGCAGCGCCCAGACAAATGACTCTGGAACTACTTGTTTCTATTGTTCAATTTTGCGCGCTTACTTGTTCGTTTAGCGGAATATAAACGACTTGAAACGAGGTTCTTACATTCCTACTAGAAAAAGCGTCTGTATTATCCAGACGTAGGAGAAGACGGCTTGTAAGATTCCTAACTGTACTGGCGCACACTTTATTGCCTCGACATAGTTTGTGAAGTAAAACCTATAATAAAAATTCAATTCAACTGTTGGAAGAGTCGGTTTTATTATGGTAAAACGGAGTCGTATTGCGTAAATACTGCATTAGAACGTCGCCGCATCTTTTGAAATTGGTATAGTGCATTTTTATTTTTTTTCTTCACATTAACATAGATTGGTCGTTGGACTAAAAGCTCCGACCGATGTGACAGACTATAAACAATGAGTCATACGATCCTGCCATTGGCTCTAGAGTTCCATTTTAACTAATAAAGTAATACAAGTTACAGATGATAATCAGTTAAGGTCGAGGATATCCATATTGAGACATAAACACGGTCGAACAGAACGCATTCTTTTACAAGGAAAGTAAATTGTACCATTAGTACCATTGTAAGAAAACCAAGTGTCGACATTAATGCATGTTGACACTATATTTTTATCTACTCTAAAATAGTTTTTCATTACATTTTTGGCTGCACGTAATTTATCAGAGAAGGTTTTAATCTCACTGTGTGGTTTAAGATATAACACGCTCACTAGAACAAAGGAAGGGACGGTCGAACAAGTTCCTTGGTGACTGCACCGGCCTACGTATCAGAACACGGACTAGTCTGTGGCTCAAGTAATCAGTAATCCTAATCGCTTACTCAACAAGCTGTTAGTATACATTTCAAAGTCACATTCATCATTTTTCACCACAATGCTTATTTATTATTAAACTCAATGTTTTGTTGGGTTCGTTTGTACTCTGTATCGATTAGGACTTATTGTCATCGAACTCTGAATCAACTCCATCAATGCCATCATGTTTTTCATCATTATTTTCAATAGCTTCGTCAAAAACTTCCGCCAACACAGGGCTAAATCGATGGCTAACAAGCTCGTTTACATTACAACACTATTCAATGAATGTATTGATAAAAATCTTGAAACATTAATTAACTCCGTCATTCAGTAATATCTGTTGAAGATAACATTCATTAAGATTAATTGAATACAAGACTGCAGCGAGATCCAGTACATTAGCCATTCATAAATTTCGATCAACATCATCCGGGTTTTCTATCTGTGCTGTATAGAGATGGAAGTATTTCGAACGGATACTGGACCCCACCGGCAATAAATAAAGGTTACACCACATTACCAGTATGCAAAGTTAAGCTAAGCACCGAGCTAATATATTTGCGTTTAGCCAACGAGAATAAATCGTCTTAATACAAGCAATAGCGGCGCTGAATCAAGGAAGACATTAATTAAAAGGTCTTCAGTGTTTTTTGTGTTGATTAACAGCTTTTAAGTGTGAATGTGATGAAGACCGGTTGGTCGTTTTATTGTCTCCGCGGCGCCTCCCGAATGGACATCGGTTTTTGTGATCGTAAATCTACTTAGTTTTGCGTGCTAAGTTGGAACTGATGATGTATGCCCTAGGAAGAATGTTGCGATTTATGAGACTCGCCGCGAGAAATAACGATGTTTGTTTAAGTAAATTCACATCTTGCCACGAATTCCTTGTGCTTTTCGCACATGTGTCTTTTTGTTTTGATTTGTATTCTCAAGCGCGCTTACATTGTTATTTCCGCAGTCCATTTAAAGAGCTTCTGAAACATTAATTGGAAGTTGCTGTTGTAAATCTGAAGATATATTTATCTCTGTAGAAAATTTTAAACAACCACAATTGACTAAAGTTTTTGCGAAACTTTATACCGCTCTTAGCGATATTGGTATGCCGTTAACCCCAAGGGAAACATTTGCGTTATTCGAGACACGCAAAAACTCATCAGCCAGACAGGGTGGTGATTGCAAGGGTGCCATTAACTTTGTGTATGTAGTCTTATGTAGCACACGCGCCATGGGGCTTTTAGGGGAATACTTTTTGTCTCTGCTTACATAATGGTCTTTGATGTGACAGATTTGAAACATATTGTTCCTAACTTACAGTCGATGTTGTGTTTCCGCGATTTTTGTACAAAGAACCAATGTTTTACTTCCACATTTATTTAATAGTAGCGACGTGCTCTATCACAAGGCAGCTGTGCCTTTACAAACTAGAACTTTGACTATCAATAAGGAAGCGTGCTTAGCGATAACAGGTGAACTTAATGAATGAACGATTTATAAAAAGCGAGCAACGAGGCATTGGAGAGACATTGATCGAATACAAAAAGTGGACTAAAGATTCACAATATTATGTTTTTGTGTGTGTGTTATAGAGTGAGATCCCATAAGTGGCAGACATCACGTATTTTGTGACGAACGAAATGTGGTCGATTGAGTAGTGTAATTATGTACTAAGAACGCATGCCTACTTGCTAGCCTGCTGCGACGGCCAATTCTGATACTCCACTATTCTATGAATTAATAGAGGAAGTGATTAAGTTAATATCCAAGTTAATGGGCGAAATTAAACCGCTAATAAGTAAGAGACGAGAGATTCCAATCAACTATCGGTTCATTGAACAATAGGCGAATTAACAGCTATGATTACGTAGAAGTTATACGATTTAATTAACGTTTATTGAAGACAGACAATGATGGGAAATGATTTATTTGTGTCGACGTAGGCAGCGGCAAGGTCGGGCTTGTTCAGCTTACGGTGAGTTGTATTCTTGACTAGATGCGCCCCGCGGTTTCACCCGCGTATATCCCGATCCCGTACGAATATCAGGATCAAAAGCCTATGTTACTCAGGATGAATGTAGCTTTCTAATGGTGAAATAATTTTTGAAATAGGTCCAGTCGTTTTTGAGTTTATTTATCACAAACATACAGACACACACACACTCCTCTTTATAATATTAGTAAAGACAAACTTGCGTATTAGTAGGATAGGATTCCACATTTCATTCAACGTCGTCGTTAGCTTTTTGTTCCGTGGGAATGTCTGAATAGTTCGCTCGGTCATACGTAATTAGTACCTAATTACTCGTTTGTAATGTTTGTCCGACACGGTAATCACGACGACTGTTTCGTTTTTCGTGTAATTTACTAGTGTTGAATGAGTCTTTAGAGTCATAGCTCATTGGGCCCACTCGGGACCCGACCAGCACTCGGATTATTAATATTAGGTCATTACATATGAAATTGGCGTTTTGTAAGGGAGGAACATGAAGTCTTTTTTTTTATAATGACATATTTATTTAATCAAAGTATGTCCCATTGCTATCTATGCACTTTTGCCATCTCATAGGTAGTTCATTGATCCCTTTACTAAAAAAAACCATTAGGACGAGAATCAATGAAATCTTTGAAGGGGCTTTGGACTGCCCCATCGGAGTTGAATTTTTTCCCTTGCAAGAAGTTATCCAAATTTCGAAAAAAATGGTAATCTGTTGGAGCCAGGTCCGGGGAGTACGGTGGATGTCTTAGACATTCCAATTGAAGCTCCTCTAATGTGGCAGCCGTCTGTTGTGCAGTGTGTGGTCTAGCGTTGTCCTGAAGCAGCAGTGGCCTAGAGCGATTGACCAACCTCGGTTGTTTAGCAGCTAGCTTTTCCATCATGGTTTGCAGTTGCTGACAATAGATATCTGCTGTAATCGTCTGGC
Organism: Idaea biselata; assembly: GCA_958496205.1. Classification (NCBI taxonomy): domain Eukaryota; kingdom Metazoa; phylum Arthropoda; class Insecta; order Lepidoptera; family Geometridae; genus Idaea; species Idaea biselata. The sequence continues at coordinate 2,290,865 of OY292398.1, read as the reverse complement.
CAGATTTAAGAAAGCTGTAGTGAACGACACCGGCACTAGTCCACCAAACGCTCACAAGTAACTTTTTTTGAGTCAATTTTCGCTTGGGGCAGGATTTTGCTGGTTCGCCAGGATTCAGCCATTGCGATGAGCGTTTCCGATTATCGTACAGGATCCACTTTTCATCACAGGTAATGATCCGATTTAAAATCCCTTCATTATTGTGCCGGTTGAGTAATGTAACGCAGCAGTTGACGCGCGTTTGTCGGTTTGCTGCACTCAATTCATGAGGTACCCACCTGTCAAGCTTTTTCACCTTTCCAATTTGCTTTAAGTGGATTAAAACAGTTTTATCACTAACACCGCAGCCTGCAGCTAACTCGGACGTGGTTTGCGATGGATCTGCTTCCACAATAGCTTTCAATTCTTCATTAGCAACTTTAGTCTCCGGCCGTCCACGGGGCTTGTTCTGCAGGTCGAAATTTCCAGAACGAAAACGTTGGAACCAAAAACGCACTGTGTTTTCTTTTGCGACACCGCCGCCATACACATCATTAATCCTTCGAGCCGTTTCTGCAGCACTGGTACCACGGTGGAACTCGTACTCGTAAATAACGCGATATTTCAAGTTTTCCATTTTGTAAACTGCGTGACGCAAAGAAAAAACCAAACGAGGACAAAACAAATGAATTACGGTTTTCGAAATACAAATGTATGAATAAATAGCTGTATAAACTTGAAATTGGAATCCCTAACCAAAGAAGAGATATTTGAGATCAAAGTGGCCAGTACGACAAAACGCCAATTTCATATGTAAGGACCTAATATAAATCGATAACTGAGTTTGATAGGTACGTTTATTTATTTATTGAAGTGAAAACTTCTTTTAGCGCGGTACGCATATTTTATAAAATATGCGTAATGCGCTAACGTGGTCGTCACCAGTGATTACCTCAAAACAGTAAAGTATAGTATAGTGCCTGTAAAATGAAATAGATAGATAGTACGGACCTATGCCTCGTCGTTTGGCGTCTATTTGGTGTCTACAGATTGTACTACAAGGATGTACATTGGTTGGCTGCGTGAATGCCGCGCGACCCCGCTGAGTACGAATTTTAGGAATATTTTTTCAACAACAATATTACCGAATGGTTCACTCGCAATCCGGATGTTGACAGCATGCGGTCAACTGACGTTACTGAATTGATGTATTAACCGCATACCAATAGAAGTCGATAAAGAATTCTACTAACTGCATGAGGCAAAGCGTTGCTAGTCGGGTCCCGAGTGGCTCCTATCACCTATCACCTTAACGCTCCGTGCTCATTTGTACAATGTCTATTGATGTCGCACGCACGAACCTTAATTACGGGTTAGAGTTATTTTTAAGACAATTTATGTTGGTACCTTCCAAAGGGCAATTTTATACTGCACTCGCTGAGTCACTCGAAAACCCTCGTAGCGACTCCGCCTAGCGCCATAAACGGACATACGTATATCAAATACATTTTTGTGCCATATACGTTGTGTACGTGGGAATTACTGGAGTACTTATATTGTACTATGGCGCATTGCCAACGCTTAACTGCAATTTGTTGAGAATGTATGTTGTTATAGAGCCTCATTGTTTCGCAACCGCATCAGTGTTGACATTTCATGATGATTTATTGGCAAAGACGGAGTTCGAATGATTTGTCATAATATCTGAGTGGATAGGAACGGCGGTTGAGAACGGCTACAGGGCAAGTATCGATAAATCTGCGAACGGTCGCGCTGGCGTCTACGTGTTATTGTTGCCTGGAATTGTGCAACTGGAAACCGTCTGCATGCCCTTTGTTATGTCTCCAACATCGAGCGTCGAGAAACACGTTACACTCGCGACACGCAATTACATCGTTCTATTGGCAACGCGTTTGTTAATAATATGAACTAGCAAAAACGCTTGTTTGAAAACTTAAACACTTTTTTCGTTTTACTCGGACGCTTTAAACATTTTCAATGGCGCCATAGATTGCATTCAACAGGCAATTAACCGCATTTTAGTACAACTGTCAAGTCACGTCGCCGCTTCCCTTAACCGTTTCTCCGGAACTATAAAATTACGGCAGAGATATGCCGCCCCCCGCTCATCTCCACGCAAAAAATGCTATAATAGCGGACGGTCGGGCTAAAAATACTTGACTCGTTCGAGCCGTGGTCGCAGCATAAACATCGGGCCGCTTCCCCCAGTATGCTGACTCTATACTCCATAGACACCGCAATCTCAGGCATGGAGTATATTGAAAAGTGGTAGTAGTCGGGTGTGGACTGCGATTGGCGCGGAGGCGCAATGGAGTAAAAGTAATTGTTTACGGGCTCGTTTTTCGCTAATGGACCTCCTTAAATTGGGTCCTTTTTGCGTGATGGTTAATTTTGGACGAAGAACTGGACAGGGAGAACCTGTCCCAGCTCTTCCATAAATTTTGCCATTAGATGTGTTTTTTTTAATTCTGGGAGGCTTTTTATGTCACCAATAGTTCCTATTCTTGCATTCTTTGCGTGGAAAGCGCGTAAGTAGGCTTTTATTTTAAAAATACAGTCGAGTCAGCCTACTATGTATCTTTGTATAGTGGCGTGGTCGATGTTGATGAAGACGATGACCGGATCCAAACCGACAACGTTCCTTCTGATGGATTATTGGCTATTCGACCTTACTTAGTTGAAATAACAAGCATTCTTTTATTCGTTTCCTTCATTATTAGCGAAATACTATGAGGTCTTCCTATAGATTTTATAAGAACTTAATTATGTTTATTCTTTATTTTTGTAGATGTAGGTAACGTCTATGACTAACTTAACCAGTTCCTGCTAAATCTACCAGCCGTCAAACAGTCTATCGTCATTTGTCAGGAGTTTAAGGTTTATCGTCTCGCAAAGCGGATCACGTCATTGTATGTCAGAGTTCCAGCTTGCAATATTTCAAAGTCTTTAGTTTTGCTGCAGGCGACCTTTTGTCGTTGAAGTCTAATGCATTATTGCGCAAACGCAGCATACACCGAGCCGTGCGGCGCCCGATCTCTCAACCGACCTATTTCGATTAGATCGACGCGACCGCCTGAAAACGACAATTGTTACCGATCACGATTCATTTCGCAAACGCGAAAAATACTTTGAGAATGCCACGACTTGTCATTATGCAGTCACGAACCTCGCTGTTTACTGAGAAATGTCATCGGAGAGTGTATACTGTATAGGAGTAGACACCTACGTATTATTGTACGAGTATATCCTAGGAATGGATTGCGAGATGCGACACAAATATTTAGTGGAATCTACTGAGATTTAGGATGCAGCTAAACGAGAATGGAGAATCCGAGACGCCGTTAAATGCAAGAATGTGGATTTAATGTCTGCCTTAATCCGATTCGAAAGCGTCCCCCGCTGTTATTATTAATGAAATTGTTAGTGCGTCTAGTTTTACGACTTCCTAATAGCGACATAAATGTCTCGGAACCGCTGTCCACTGCGCGCGCGCTTTAATGTTTGACAAGTAGGGAACAAGGTAAGTGAGCCAGCACTTCGCTTTAATAGAATGTTCAATTGACGCGATAAACCTAGAAAACTGCTAGATTTTATCCAATCTGATCACGAGATATTTATGAAAGAAAACATAAGGTGCATCTGTACCTCTATGTTTTGATTCATACGTTTCTGTGTGTTTTGTAGTGTGAAACAATCGTCTCACTCAAGTCTCGTCTCAAGTCTCATCTATCCCGGTCGAGCTCAAGATCTTCGCGACCAGGATGGATGAGACTCTATATCTAAGAGTGGAGCACTAATGTTTTGTAGACCTATCCAATAGATGACTTTAAAAAACCCACAGTTGCACTGAATTAAAAATCCTAAAATATTTATTCATTTTTCCATACAAGTCTAAGGCTAAGAACTTTAGGCGAAACGAAAGAACCCCACTCTATGCTAGAAGACAAAAAAAATGTAGTCTTCGTTCATAGAGTGGTCAGCCACGGACATGGAGCGATGTTAAAAGTTGTCTTTGAATTTATTCATTGCATTCTCTGTACTATGAGACATTTAATTAAATAAAGATTACTTTTTCTTGCACTTGTTTTTTGATTCGCTGATCTGGCATTTAAGCAGTAATTGAGTTTAAATGATTCAGATCTGGGAATACGCACCAATTAACTGATGCACCTTTAGAGTCAAGCGATAATTCTTCGTTGTTTCCTGCTGTAGTAATGACAGAGTTGCCGGTAATAAGAGGTAATGATGGCGGGGTTTCGGCTACTGGAATATTACCAGTGTATGATTATCATGATAGGGTTTTGTCTTTTTATTACAGTTAAGAGTTTTTTTTTTGTAAAAGTCGTTACTGGACTTGAAGATTCCGTTGACATTGACCGCGCAAGTCGGTGATTATAATTGTGATTATAATAAAGGTACATATCCTAAGTATATCGCATGCTGTATACAAGTGTATTTTCACCATTGTTGCGCTCGCCCGTGCGCCGGCGCAGTTCCTCTAGCTCTAGAAAGTTGTCTTCCTAAGTTCAGTTCAAAGGGCACGCGTACATTATGCGTTGCGTAAACGTAGGTAGTTTATGCACCCAAAACGCGTGATTACTGTACTGTGATGTAATCGACATTTAATCGATTGAAATGTTCCCACCGAGACGAATCGATTCGTTTTACAGTACTCTGGTTTTTGTCCGTTTGCCTTTGCCGAGATGCTTGACCTCCCATTTGATTGAAGAGATCGTGACTCCATCTGTCATTCATTATGTCATACACTCGACATACTCTGCTGTAAATTTATTGTAGTTATTCAGTAGTAATAGTTTCCGTAGAAATATAATTTCAGTGAGTGCATAATAATAAAATATATGGCCGTCCCGAATCTGGGTCGGTCTTTACTTTATGGCGGGTCGACCCCTGCACGTTTTGTAACAAAATTGCTCGTGGCGGGGGATACTCGCGAATAATATTAAGGCCGTTTTACACAGGGTCATTGACAGGAGCCTGTGACTTGAAATTTCGGGCCTAACCAGTAGGTTGGATGAACTCTTCAATCTACTGGGATAGCTGTCTTAAGACTTGGGAAAGAAAAGTCAGCATTGAGCAGAGTTGAACTAGCATCTACCAATACCACCATACTACTCCGTCATTCTAGGTCTACACTACACGAACCCAGTATAGTAAGCAAGCAACCAACAGCAGTGGGCTGGACAACCGAACCTAAACTAGGTCGAATGATTTTTCTAAATCTACTGTGGCGTACGCGAAGTCAGCATTGAGCTAAGTTGTATCTAGTAACTATTTATGAAGACTACATTGGGTTTACATGAACCCATAATCAAGCAAGCAACCAGCAGTGGACTGGGTTAATGTTACTGCGTCTAGCGGAGCCCCAACACTGGCTGCCAAGATTTATTATTCGCGGTCTCCTACATCCGTCAATCTGTCAGAACGAATTCGATTTTAGAGTTAACCCCTGACCTTTGAGGTGTAGTATGGGAGCCGGTCACGATGGACCTTGGACTCCAGTTGTCTAGGAGCGAGTGCCCTGTGGCGCTATGCGATCTTTCTAATCGTGACCACCGATTTGGCCTTGGGTCGAGATCGCGACTGCGCCCGCGCCGCTCCCTTTATATCTGCGATATAGATCTGTGTCGGTATCTCAGCTTTTGTTGTGCTTTAATAATAATGTTGTGGGAAAAATCTTGGATACCGAACCTTTGGTGGGAAACTCGTTGTTATTGTTGGCCTCTGCTTCGTTATTAACGTGTGTTAATTGATGCAGTTTGTCAAGATTCGCTGGAAACTGTTTTTCATAAGTAGGTTTACGAGGGTTTTTGTGTATAACGATTGACTCTTTGCTGATTTTGTCACGTTTTGTGTTTTTTGAGTAGAGTAAATGTTATGAAAGCTTAATGAAAAATTAACTATGACCTAGCACTTTTATAAACGGTGTCTCTCTCTTTACCGTTTTCCAGGGGGGTGGCAGGCACTGTTTCCGCATACAACTACCAACCCCCCGGGGTGATAGGTCTGGCTGATAGACCTCTTCCCAAAAAACCCTATCAACAGGGAAAATCCCTTACGAGAGGAGAGGAGGCTCACTAGTGGTGCACTCCCCTGGTCCGCCACCATGTGCCATATGACCTAGCCTAACCTTAACCAAGCCTTACAAACAAGTAAAATACAAACTAGGCTACCCTAACTATAAGCTTAGTTATTATTTAGTTACAAACTAATATGCAAATTTTATTAGCAATACAATATCGTTTAGAAAATATTACAATACATAATATACATAATCGATATGCCTTCTATTACATTACTGTTGTCTATGCATTCAAATCACATCATTATTATACTGTTACTCAAGTATTATTGTATTTAAATATTAATATTTAATTCTTAGTTACGTTTTATTTATGCAAATTATGTTTGTAGTATTGTGCAAAATAAGACCAACATTTTCTAAAGCACTCTACTAGTTTGAAAACACCTTCGCTTTTAACGGTAAGAAAATTAAAATACATACCTACGTCCGACAAAAAAATATTTATTTCAAAGTTATCTATTAACCCAATAAGAGTTATTCCTAAAGTACTACGAAATTGTGTCTCAAACTCCTACACGCAAAAAAAGGAATTTTATAAATAAAATATGAATATTCCCCGACGTTACACACAACGCAATCTAGCCCTAAACTCAGCACTAGGCTTGTATCTACTATGAGTACTAAACAACGGATAAACTACATATTATACCTTTTTTTTATTGGCAGTATTATAATGTAGATCCAGATTGTAATTTCTCTGACCGACTTCAGATTACAAAACAGATAAGTCGGTGGCACTATATGTACTTGAGTGAAGTTATTTTGTCCTTTTTTGGATATCAGTTTTTTTTGTTAACTTATTTTTTTTCTTTTAACGAGAACCTTGTCGTTTTATTGTGTGCGTGATTTGTGATTTGAGCGTTCATAATTATAGTTTTAAATAATTATTGTAATGTACAAGGAAATCATGACGATAATACAATAATAATGATAATTATTTAACCACATTTGTTCCAGAGGAATGTATTATAAATTATGAATAAAAATAACGTTGTTATTAGTAATTTATGTCTCTCTGACTCAACAGGAAATGTTGGATTAGCTGGTGTTGTTTTGATGCAGAAATGAGGATGGTAGGCAAGTTCTTAGATAGATGAGAATAGGATGAGTCGAAACGCAAAATAAATAAATAATTGACCAAATGTAGTTTTTGATCTGTATAAGATAACCATACCATTTGTCAAATGGGGAGATAAGAAATGAGCTTTTGACTCCCAAAAGACGACTAATTTGTAAAAAAACCTTGACCTCACTTGATGGTAAGTGATGTCACTGGCGGCATAGAATATGGCCACCCCATCTCTTCCATCTCTTTTGTTGCCGTAGAAGGCTACTAAGGGTTCTGGGGGTGACTAGCGAACCTGGAGTTCTTCCCTCGCGGTGGCAGGTAGACTGCTTGGTCCGAAGAAGGATTGTGTGTCCAATATACCAAAGCAGTAGACGTGGGCATTGATGCCTACTAATATTGGGAAATTTTAGTGGAACCTGAGCCCCCGAGAGTGATGCAACCTGGAAACATCACGCATATGAGAGAGAGAGATGATGATAGGTCATGATATGGTCTAAGATGTAGCACGCTTCAAGATTCAACCGTACCTACACCTAACGCTTAATTATGTATTATTATCTATCCGCCGCACTCAGAGACATTTAATGATTACTTAAACTATACTAAGTAAGATTTTCCTTGTGAAATCGTTACTTAGTATAGTTTAAGTAACCATTAAATGTCTCTGAGTGCGGCGGTATGTATCATATGTATGTATTAACAAAAAAAAAGTATAATATTTAGTATATCCGTTGTCTACTACCCATAGTACAAGCCTAGTGCTTAGTTTGGGGCTAGATTGCGCTGTGTGTAACGTCGTGCAATATTTATTTAATTGAAATTGACGTCAAGTTTATAATTAGCCGTTTGCGTTATACTTGAACTTAAACATAATGAACAATGCGTGCTTATTCAACGGCGAATAACTTTCCGGCTAATAAATTCCGACCTTGTACTTGACTAACCCGACTAACCCTACTACTACTAAACCTACTAACTTTAATGATAATTAGTGACGCTTCGTGGAGCGCTCAAACACGGCGTGTCGGTCGAAATATTATTTGGCGAATTCGTTGAGGAATCTCGTAACTATGTAACTAGTGAAGTCTGCGGTCATTTATATCTATAAAATGCGTTGTCCTGACTGACTGACTGATTAACACACAGCCTAAACCGCTGGTAGTAGAGAGCTGAAATTTGAGTCAAGTCAAGTTAGAGGCCTTAGGGCGACCTGAAAACTCTAACAGTAGGTGAGACACCACTACACGAAAAGAAGAGGAAGTTAGTAACACTTGCGGGACCTTAGTCCTGGGAGTGTAACTAACTAAAGTTATTCGCCTTTGCGAATCGATTGACGTGAGAATCATGAAAATCGGTTCATCCGTTTGGCCTTTGGAGCGTCACATAGCAAAAACCCGCGACTTAACGTTAGGGACTTTAAAAATAGTTAGTTAGGTTACCATCAACTTCTGTGACACATTCCCGCGTCCCACGACGCGACAACGTTAGGTACCACATACCTACATACCGAAACAGGAAATTTGCCTTCGGCTTATTATAAGTATACCTTCCTAAATATTTTTTACCATTTAAAGTTTATTTTTGTTTTAACTTGTTATTTTTTTTTTGTTTTAGGCTCCCATCGTTCTGCCATTTGATTTTCCTTACACGTGGTTTTCAATTTAGCTCCATACTATTTTTGCTGACCATAAATACTTGTTTCTGGTTCTAGGTGTTTTCTATTCGTATTATAAGTAGTATATGTATTTTAAAAAAAGTTTTTATCTGCATACAACTGTGCTGACTACAATAATCAACTCTCAGATTTGGCTGACCGTGTAATATGCTGATCTTCCGTGTTTGTGTTCTCCTCCTCCGCGGCTGGTCAATTTGATACGCCTCATTCTGCCGCCTAATTGCTTTGAACACTGTTATGACAGCTAAGTGCCACGTTTTCAACGATGTCAGGATTATGTTGGGTTATAACAGCATGTTTACTGGCTTATAATGTTTATCCAATTAAATATTTAAGATATAGAACTAAGTCCTATATTGTTGGCAAAAGAGCATTGTCACTCAGAGTGCTTACAGTGAGGCAATGAAACGGACGTGTTTTGGAACGGACACTATTGATATCTCAAGTTTTTGATGTGGGCATGTGGGCATATTTTCGATGTTTTGATGTCCGTTTCATTGCGGATTCCACCTACATATTAATTGGCACCACGCAGTAAAGAACCGTAGGCGATAATTATGTGCAAATTTTGAAGATACCTATATGTACCTTCGTAGGATTAGCCAAGTTAAAACTATAATAGAGATCGAGCTCGGTATTATTACTGCCATTTTGATGTCTTGTAACTCTTATCGTGTCACCTAAATATTACTCAGATGCATAATATCTTCCTTCATCTGCCATTTTCTTGTTACTTTGCGTTAATTTGTAGGTATTCATATTGGTGTCGATCTCCTTGATCGATTATTATCTTAACTGTAAGGAGATTAAATAATAATCGATAAGATCTTTAAAAAAACATCTATAAATAAAAAAAACTAAAAAAGGCCATTCGAAGACTGCCCAATATTAAAATTAAAAAGACAAGATTAAGTACACTATTGCAAAGTATGTAAGTTGCCCATTGCCTGGGCTATAAAAGAAAACTTAAAGTTTCCTTCCGCAATACACGTATTTACTACATTTTATGGCTATTATTAAAACTGATTACACGATTATTACAAGCATATCGTGTTCTACACGATAATTATTATTAAGCGAATTAAGTTATTAATGAAATTAATATTACACGCAATTTATGTAAGTACGTGGTCTGAAATTTAATCTTACTTCGTATGGTAAATATTAATTTCCCCCGTAAATTGATCGTTATCGCTAAAGTTCAAAGATGTGGCAACTTTTATTTCCTAAAAGTTTCACTCGGACGAAGCTTTAAGGAAATAGGGAAATAAGTTCCTATTGGATAGTGGAAAATGTAGGCAAAGTAGGAGTTAGAAACTAAGGGTATCTGCATACGTAACGTTTCCCGGACAGGACGTGTCAATTTCTACATACAAAAATCCCGTCGGGGCGACAATGTCAATTTCTACATATAAAAAGTTTGTCTAACTAAAATAAATCATCTAAAAAACAAAAAATGGGATGAACCCACTTGAATACACACCGGGATCATGATGAGTGGAACAAAAAAGGGGTTTGACAACAGTTCAAAAGCCATACGAGATGTTATATTTCTTTAGGCCGCCACGGGCAAGCCAATTTTTTTTACCTTAAACAATTACGAAGTCAGGAGTCAGGAGTAATGTATTATCTTTTTAATATGAAAGTATTGAATACCTACGGACTTTCCTCAACCATAATCTCCTCTCTTTTGTTTAGTTTAAGAATCTGGAAGTCGACCTGTTTCCGCCATATGGTCGGTTTACGATATCTGCTAAGCCATTGTGCACACTTCCTGTCACATCTTCTTTTAATTTGGCGAATGAAGATGTCCGTGAACTAATGCTGTGAGAAAAAAATACTTTAAATATTTTCGAAGACTGTTCTTTGTTACTTTATTACACGACTCTTACAAAAGAATGAGGATCACGTAAATAATGTAGAGAAGCTGGAGAAATGCCATATTTTAAGCAATATAAGTTCGAAGAAGTTCGATCAGTATTATATGAATAGCTCCATCTGAAAATATTTATGTGTACCTACTTCTAACATTCTTATCAATGTCCTAAAGCTGTATACAGACCAAACGAGCATAAGCAAGCGAAGGCTTGCGAAGCACACCAGTGTGGACGTCGAGTTTAAGCAACTGAACGGCAAATCGACGAATTGCCAAAGGTTCGGACATGTTTGTATCACCGATATCGGCATCCATACGTTTGCATTGGACCCAGATTAAAACGATACATTCTAACAACCATTCATCTATTCTAAAGACACGAGTCGCAGGAAAGGAAAGGACCACACAACCGCAGTTTCCTAGTAGACACCTGTTTACACACCGCAAGTTGCACCGCGTCGTGTGGTCTAGAGGACGGGGCGTAACCTTCCCGTTTGAAGTTACAACTTGCCCTTGTTAAATGTTACTATAAATATACGCGGTGTGCTAGTGATGGAAGACTTTTGGTGTTGTTTTGTTACCCTTTTGAAGATTATAAACAGGGTTAGCCTGGAAGGATAGATAGAGGGTTTACCTGTAAGAAAAGATTCTGTAATTCCTATTACAGAAATTAGGAAGGAGTCGCCAATCCACAGATTAAATGTTCTAACGATTGTATAGAAGGTAATAAGACAGTTTCGTTCGACCTGTCTTCCTTAGTGGCTGCACACTAAGGAACATCAATGTGCGTTTAGTTACCTTAAGCCTGCATGTGGCACTTAGAAATATTGATAGATAACCCTTCTTTAGCACCACTTAGAGGTCAATGTGTAGACCAACGAGGGCTAAATCCCTTAGAGGCCAGAAAAAAGAACCCCCATACGAAATATGCTAGGTGTGTTATGCTTATTATTTTTATGTCTCTGAATTGATCAGATTTGGGATTCTATAAAGATGATATTCTATAGAGAAATTGTCATAATAAAACTTTACCTCCCTGTAAATACTTCACCTCCTTAACCCTACAACTGTAAATCATACAAAAGTGCTAGAGAACGAGCTATAAAACTCTTATACCACCGTAATCCGACCAGGCCCTTTATACAACCAATTTGTCTTGAGTAATTGGTCGTTAAATTGTTCTTTTTTTGGTTACAGGTAAGGGTTCGTGCCACACACGAGATTGTCGCCGTGAATTAGACGAGGTGTCAATAAAATGTCAACATTTTGTTGCCGTGATGGCGTCCAGCTGAGATAAGTGTATCAAGTTTTTTTTTATAAAAAACATTAGACTTTACACATCTTCGTGCTTTGGAAGACATGTTTGGCAGTTGGTGCCGGTTGTTATCTCTGATAGCAGTCGTTAGGTCTAGTAAGAGGCCTGAAAACTCTAAGACTAACACATACACAAATACTATACAAAAAGAAGAGGAAGAAGTGCGAAAGGGGTATGGATCAATATGTATGGAAGGTGGCCTGTCTATAGTCACTTAAAGTTAAGTTAAAAAAGTCACATTCTCGTGTACACCTAAGAAATATCATCAACCCTTCAGATGAGCACCAATAGACAGAGAAACAAAAAGTCATTCATCAGTTACAAAATAAAATTACTCGGAAATTTCTTAAGACTTTTTTTCGTAGAATATTTTTTATTTTTAAGGGAATATACTTCTGCAAAAACACAACGCACGATAGACGCGAAGCGGGATTTGAACCAACAATGCAACTTTACTCAATCCGGGCGGGAGTACTGACTTTACCAAGAAAGCCCAGTGCAAGCTTAAGCACTTAAAAAACAAAATAGAATATTTGTTATTTGTAAACATATTCTTTGTCGATTTGCAGGCAAAAGAGGTTCCGTAGATGATGTTCATGTAAGAATTTTAATAATATAAAAAATGATTCAATTAATTCCAAGTTATTGTATGGCCGTAGCGCTGTTTTTATCAAATACATCCCGAGTATAAGTATCCTTGACCCGTGGCACCTGCATCCTTCTACAAAAGAGGCGCACGCGCATAAAACAATGGGAGCCTAATGCCTGCGGACCAATGAACAATAGCCGCTAATTCAATCCAGCCAGTGATGATACCCATTGTGCTCCAAAGAAGTTTTTATTTTATTTCGAGTTCTGTTCTGTAATTATAAATTTAAAATTGGAAGGTGCCCTTGCGCCGGAGTTTGCTGTCTGGTATTGTTTTAATTAGTTCTGGACGCCCCATGTTCTTAAGACACGCATTTCATATTTGGAACATTTATTTTTTTGTTGACGTGTGCTACTCAAACAGGACTTGAAAGTCCTGGGGGTCTGCTCGCTGTCTTCGAACGATAATTTCTAATGGTCGTATTCTATTTAGAATTTGTTTTTAAAAATCGTTAAATGAGTGAAAAGTTTTTTACTATTTTTTATGGTACCGCCATTTTGTTGATGTTAAATTTGTCTTGTTGCAAAAGTGTTTGTTGTTTAAACATTTATGTAGATATAAAGCAGTTCATAATGGGCATTATAAAACTGTCACATATTTAAAATCTTGGTATTATTATTTTTAAATGTTTTCCGATTATTATTATAATTGATACTCTTCTCAATCTCGATCTTAAAAAAAAAGCCTTATCGATATATCCGCTGTATGGATGTTAATTACAGTTTTTAGGGTTCCGTACTCAATGGACTCTATTACTGAAACTTCGCTGTCTGCCTGTCTGTCTGTCCGTCAGTCTGCCTGCCACTAGACTGTATCCCATAAACCGTGATAGAATAGCTAGGCAGTAAAAAAAAATCACATGCTGTATTTATACAACAAATACTAAAAACAGAATAAGTACAATGAATATTAAAGTGGAGATTTTTAAATTTTACAGAATCCTTTGTGTGCGAGTCCGACTCGCACTTGGCCGGTTTTTAAAAGTATGTCACAACTCTACATCATTTAAGTTGACTTTTAAAAAAGATCCGTTAGGATAATCATCGGGACTTGCAATAAATAATACGTAGAGTATAGTCAGGTAATATCGGATACGGGGGAAGACCCAAATATCTCCCAAAATAGGTGAGGTATTTTATTGTTAGCCACGGTGTTCACAAGAGCAATTCACCCTGCACCGATCTGTGGCACCCGGCAGTTGCAATGTCACATTTTGGGAGATATTTGCGTCATACGATCTTCCCCTGTATTCGATCTTGCCTGAGTATACTCTACCTTACAGTAATCACTCTTATTTTAGTAAATCGTAACTTAAGTTTAACTTGATGCAAATTGCTACTTGCACTTCATCTTTACGATTTTACAGTGTGCTCAATCATCATGAATGTAGGGGAACAGCTAGTTGGTGAAATTGATCATGTTTGATGATATTCCGGGTCGTAAAGTAGGAGGTAGGTCGTATTTAATGTTTATAATTTTGTTGTTGATCGATAAATGATCATTGATCAATTTCAATAAGTGTAAACAAATATAAATGTTTTTGCATACAATAGGGGGAATCCGCAATGAAACGGACACTATCCATATCTCAAGTTTTTGAACGAAAATATTTTAGGTTTTTTGGTTGTTGGCACCATTGATGGTCATAGACAAGGGTCTACTTGGACCCTTGGTCATCAATGGTCACAGCCCCACAGGTATGTATACGGTCATCAATGGTGCCAACACCCAAAAAACATAAATATTTTCGATAGTGTCCGTTGCAAAACACGTCCGTTTCTGCGGTTTCCCCTATATCCGAAATAATGAACCTTCTATTGACTAGTCCACGCCCGTCTCGTCTCTAAGTCATTTGATTAACATAAAAAAAATCATAAATTTGATAAATTCGACAAACTGATCAACAATTCTGATGCCATACTGATTAAAATGATAATAAATTTAATTTATTATCGAGAAAAAAATCATAAATCTTGCGTAAAACGTCTAGAAATTGGGTTTCGGTCGGTATTCAGGTTTCTAGGTCTTAATATACAAAACGTATGACTCACTGATTATGGACACGAAAAATTATCATAATATACTAACAGTAAATATATACTTAACATAATACTATTGTTATATAAATGTGTCCATGTTTGATATCAGAGAAAGAGAAGGGTAATCTTCTGTGTTGTCTTTTATATTTTTTTAGGATTATTTTCATACCCTTCAGCTACTTTGGCAACTAACTGATTCGTAACCAACTACGTAAAAACAATTTCCTTCACTGTTTTGTAACAGTGTTACTAATACTAATACTACAGTTGTTTTTAATAAACACTTACTTCTCATTTCGATATATTTTATAACCAATTATGAAAAAATACTTGTTCTCTGTTATGTAATGTAACCATTATAGGGTCTGTACCTCAAAAGGTAAAAAACGAACATTCCCACTTCGTCCCTAGGCGCTAGGCATCACTCACGAATGGGAAGTGAGAATCGCAGTTGCGCTCATCCCTCAATTTGAAATCGTGGGAGAAATAGGAAGTCGTTTATTTAGCTTTTGTAACCTTCCTCCTTTTTTGAAGTCGGTTAAAAATACCCGATATTTTTAACCGACTTCAAAAAAGGAGGAGGTTCTTAATTCGACCCATATATTGTTTGTTTGTATGTATGTATGTGTACGGCATTTGAAGTCCGATTTCAATAATTCTTTTTTTACAGTAACAGAACTACCAAGATTACCCCTGATTTACGTTGAAGAATGATAACGGCACCTACTGAAAAAAGTTGCAACATTACCATGCCCTTTTACATCGTCAATTAATGTAAAATGTCTCGATGAATATTGATAAGTTATAAAACTCTCGCCCGATGCGATTTACATAACTGAATCCAATCGAATAAAAATACAAGAAGCTATCAACTATCGCCGATTGTTGTTATAACAAAGAACTTGCAGTAATTGGTTTCATGTCATCGATGTCAAACTTGTAAATTCCCCACATAGATCGGCCGAAGGTACCACAACTTTAGACCACCTTTACTCCTTAAGAGCCTTATAGCCGCTAAACTGAAAATTCCTGTCGGGCTCATCGAAAATTGTTGATTATTTCATGACGGAATGTCGTAGAACTTTTTTTTGTCTATGGATTGTAGGTGACATTGTTTCCTACATTTTGGTGTAGTTTTAAGACAAGAACCTACTATTGGTGCAAAGCCTATCCAAATTTTAGACAAAAAATGTCTGATTTGGCTAAAATGTCGATAGGCTTCAATACGTTTGGACATATTTGTATGAAAACTGCACTAAAATATCGGAAACAATGTCGCTTACAATCCATACACAAAAAAAGTTCAACAACATTCCGTCATGAAATAATCAACAATTTTCGATGAACCCGACATGGATTTTCAGTTTAGCAGCTATAGGGTTCTTAAAGCTATCGACTATCGACGATTGTTGTAAAAGTAAGAACTTGCAGAAATGGATTTCATGTGGCCATCGATGTCAAACTTGTAAGTGATCGAAACCCACATACCGGCCGAAATAACCTAAACTTTAGACTACGTTTACCCTCGGTCCAGCTTCCAGATGCCAAAAATGATATGCCGCCCATTGTGCCACCTTATTATATGTATTTTAAGATATTATCTGTCTTAAATTGTTTTGTGTTTTGGTAATAAAGCGTTAGCGGTAACGTTAAGTGGTAACGTTAACTTGTTGTCACGTCAAAAAAAACAGTACATACCTACATTTTTAAATACAATAAAAATACAGTAAAGTTTTAATTAAATATTGTAAAGGAATCTTGAAAAACCATTACAGAATTCCAACGTTAAAAAATATTCATGAAATTATCTACACTCGATTGTACAAAAGCACATTAAACCGTCCGCATCGATAAGATTCCATAAACGATATCTCGGATAATGTAAAATAATCGACTAATTTATAATTAACAACGAATTTATATTCGCACTAAATAAAACAGCATGTGGGCTGTGGGTTGTGTTGTGGGCTAACCGATAAAATACGGACTGAATCGGGCCGGACTAGTTTTCAATCGGTACCAGTAACCTCGTTAGTCGTTATCGGAAAGTATCGGATTCTTTAATTTACAAATCGATTCAATAAAATCGATGCGGATTAACATTCGACGTAAATTATTGTGAACTAGCCGAGCCCGGTGGTTCTGTTCGCACAAGTCTGGCGGTTCTGTTCGCACAAGTCTGGCGATAAAAATGTCTTTATACTCTGACAAGATGGTTTTCTATTTTTACCCGACTGAAATTGAAAAATAGATTGATAGATAAATATAATACTAATATTTATATTTTGCCGTGTGCCGAGGAAGGGGTATTAAGTCGACAGAGGGTTGTTCTAGAGGTCTAGGCGAACAACTTTTGGGTACCGAGCCCTAAACCGAACACTAGACCAATCCATTAACCCAATGCGAAAGTTAAGTTTATCACTCCATCACTAGATGTCGCTAGTAGTAAAAATATATCGCGGTAGCGTTGCGTTTTTATGTCAAAAATTGCGTATGTTGTATGAGACGGTTCATGAGATACAGCCTGGTGACAGACGGATAGACAGCGAAGTCTCAGTAATAGAGTCCCGTTTTTACCCTTTAGGTACGGAATCCTAAAAAGAAGTATCCGTCGGTTTGTAGGTCTGTCTTCTTATATTTGTAAGTTACGGTAAAATTTGATGAATCGTTCGTTTTTTATTTTATTTTAATGCTGACAAAAAAATCATACTGGTTCGTGTTAAAAAGACATTAAAATCTTTTTCATAAGCAATCGAAGTAATTTTTTAGATTGTGTTATTTTAACGTAACAATATTATATCGTATATCTACTCACTAATTGGTCTATGATTGGTTTTCTGTAATCAAATATGTACCTAGCTAGATTGTATTTGTTAATAATATATAATAAATAAAACAGTTTTAGCAGACATACAGGGGTATACTCTACTCTAATTCAATGAAATACATTTTTTCGTTTCTTTATTGTATTTCATACAGACCGATTCTTTGTAGATAGAGATAGATTAAAAAAAACTTTTTTATTAATTTAAAACTTAAATAACTTGATTTTATTATAAATAGCATTAAAAACCATTAAGGTTTGTAGTTACGCAGGTACTTGGATCAATAATAAGACGAAATGTGGGTAGGAAGTCAATTTGCATTTAAAATTTAAAAGTATTTTTTTAATACGAAATTTTTCTAAGTGTTTTTTAGACATTTTGAGACCATGACATTCTGCAACCATGACATTCCGCGACCGTGACATTTTGCACCCGCATGACATTATGCAATTTGGACATTGTGCACCTAAACGGTTATCAGAAAAATTCTTAATAATATTCACAGACGAATTTTAATTATCCTTAATTAAAATTCGTCTCTGGAGTCATTCCACCAATGCAATACACGTTTTCGTATTTCGTCCGGAATATTCCGTGTGTACCTATGGCCGACCTTAGCAATCTAAAACCAATCTTGTGTCACCGACTCATTACCAGCTGTCACATTTGACAGCTCGTTAACAACGAGCTGCATACGTCATTACGTCCAATGAGATGCGCCCACGCATCTCGTACGTCTCCCAGTGTTCCTGCTTAGATTAATTCTGAACATTCTATCCTACTAATGTGAAAATCTGTTTGTTAGTTTGATTATACCCCAGACATACATATAGGTAGACGTCACATGTACCTTGATTTGTATTGAATCCGAACGTGCCGACTTTTTAATACCTACTGTGACGTCACAGCCACAGAAAATAAATATGTTCCTGCCTTTAGTGCTCGAATTTTCTGGGATTTTGCCACCAACAATCATGCAACGAGGCATTTTATTAGTTTTTACGGATGTCCGGCAACTATAGACGCGCGCCCGGTTTGGCAGGGTTTTCCACGTAATTTTATTATATTTATTTCGCGTAAATACATGGAAAATGTTTAAGACATCACCTCAAAACTGTATATAAAGATTTCCACGGACCACGTCGCGGAACGAATCTAGTCTATCTATAAGAGTAAAACTGCTTAATCTAGACCCCTTTTAATAGCCTGTTAGCCATGAATAATGATGGCTTGTCTAAGTGTCTAACAGCTATTTATTTCGTTACTTGTTTATGAAACGATATAAATTAGTTTCCAAGTTCTTACTTTAGCACTATTGTGGTATCCATACTTCTACTATAGGAACAGTCCTATAGTAGACGTATGGATACCACAATAGTCGACTATAGGTATGTATGCTATAGCAGCTATGACATACAGATGTTATAGCTGATATACATACCTATAGTAGACTTAATACGTATGACGACTAATGACGAGGCTATATATAGCAACATCATCATTAAATTATAAGTATGCCTAAAAACTCTAATCCAAATCTTTCGACCCCATTTTAACCAGCTTAGAATCCCTTAGTGTAATTACGACCATAGGGAACCTAATGCGCATTTTAAGTTTTTTAATTCTAGCTAGCGTGTACGTTGTCCATCAGTCAGTTAGTAAGTTACAGGCTCCCGTATGCGTGGCTTAAAGCTTTGTCTAGCTCTTGTGAATGATAATCAACGCCAGCGAAAATGTCACAAAAGCTGACTTCACGCATTCACGGATTCTTTGTAAATTCGACTTTCAGTCAGTCACACTTGCATATTATGACATGGTGTGAACAGCTGATGTGTTACCTACTTGTGATGTTTTTCTTCGAAATGTTCATATAACCTTCACTTTCTGTGAGTTTTGTAACTGTTTCTGTAATCAATCTTTCGTGTGCGTTTAATGCAATATTTATTTGTGCAATGGGCAATGACTATTGGAAATATTAGTGAAAATAATATGGTTTCGTACAGTGCTTAACCGCAAAATCAACGATTGCATTTTATTTTAACTTTTTCGCTAAATCTTAATCTCAACTGCATTATGGTCGCAAAGAAAAACTTTAGGTAAGTACCTACTAAAATACAAAATATCTCTAGATCTTAAGAGACTGGAGACTGGCGCCGAAAGAAGTCGTTAAATTGTTTTAAATTAGATTAAATAAAATAACAAGTCCGTTACCCATGTGTCAAAAGGTTAAGTCGTATCGTTGTCATAAAAATCAATGCTTAAACTTTTAAATCTAATAAAAAAAACCGTTATTATTTTTATAATAATCCCGTTATTATTTTTATAATTATCCCGTTATTACATGTGATTTTAAGACATTTCTAAATATTTTTAATAAACAATATGTCGTGTACATGAGGTGAGGAAACCGTGGTGAGGTTCTGGGACTCACCACGGTCCGAAGGCATGGGACATTCTCCAATCTGGAGTAGGCGTGGCATGTTATTGCCTAATCCCCCTAAGACAGGGCCCTTAATTTGTCCCACTGTGGTAAGTGCCCTGAACAAATGAACGGACTAACATAACAAACATAAATATTATGATGAAATATCATCGGCAACAATTTAATAATTTTACATTTTATTCATTTCGTCGCAATCGCGATTGAAACATAAACAAGATTACAGATATTGATATTGTTTTTGCAATATGTTATCTTTGTTATTTGTTTTTACATTAAGTGGTTAACCCAAATCGGGAGTTTTAAGAAGCCTCTAAACGACTCTCAATGCAAAGATATTTTAAATTATTCGAAATAGCAAAATATCTAAAAAAAGTAAATGTATCTGGTTGGAACTGTAATAGGCGCTTTGGCATAGCAAGCTTTGGCGCTTTACAAACTTGTTTTTTTGGGTTGCATAGACGTTAAGTTGCAATGATGGCCTAACAGAGCGACATTACCGTTCATTTGGTCTTTAATTAATAGATTAAAAAAAAATAGACAAAATCAAGCCTTTTAAGAGGCTCAATGCCATCATCCGAGCGATGTTCCCGGTTTTTAACTTTTACGTATCCATTTCGCACGAACTTTAGCATCCTGTGTAGTGAGGCTATTTTCACTCATGTCAATTCATCAGGCCGATACAACCGTAAATGGGAAGTGTCGGTCAAACTATTACTATTGTTCTAAAATTTTAGTATTAGTTTTAATTGAGCATTTCAAGACACCTCTATACGATAAGCGATAAGGCCGCCCATTGTGCCACCTAGATTTAAGTTGTTTATGTTTTTCTTTTTATTGTATTTTTTTTGTGTTTGGTGTGCAATAAAGAATTAATCTATCTATCTATCTACGACTCTCAAAGCAAATTTAATCAAAAGCCTACATTTTTAAAATATGTATCGCCATCTTAAGTGATACTTGCCTTGTAAAATCAATAAACGAATAATATCGACGTGTTTTACGCAAAAATATTGATGGATTGACCTTAAGTTACAATGTTTCGAGACATTACCCGCCCGTCGCGTGCTTAATTGATGTGTTTATCCATTCAAAATAAGCATCGATTACAAGAAAAATTGTAAAAATATTATTTACTTAAATGTTTTTTTTTGTATTATTGATATTGATGTAGAATTTAAGTGTAGGTAATGAATTTTTTTTAAATGTGGCAACCTAACTTTAGCCAACATAGCCTCAGTAACTTATTATAACATAGCCTCAGTAACTCAGTAAAACATAACATTAAAACACAACTGAATTGAGAACTTTTGTGCTCCTTTATTTGAAGTCGGTTAAAAAGCGACTGTATCGCTTTTAAAATGTAACGCATGTAAGATAAGTGATCTCTAACTTACGGCAAAATCATTAAAAAACCTTAAAAGTACCGTACCATCATCACAAAAATATTACGTTTGTTGTATGGGAGCCCCACTTAAATATTCTAGTATTCTTTGTCTCAGCGGCAACAGAAGTACATCATAATGTTAAAAATTAAACTGTCTAACTATCACGGTTCATGAGCCTGGTGGCCCTATTTTTTACCCTTTTGGGTACGGAACCCTAAAAAGGAACCTTCCACTATGTCACAGTCTTGTATGTCAATAGTAAATGGAGTGTTACATGTAAATTCAAATAAACCAGCCAATGATAGGTAGTCGGTTATTTAATTGTTACATAAGTGAACTAGCTACCTACTTACAGCGGTTATGTTCTTTGTTTCTCGACGTAATCGTTGTCCTTGCGTGCATCCGTGTATGACGGTGCATCGCGTGCGCATTGAACTTCATCGCCATAACCGATATTGTGTGCCTCGGCTTCGTTGGAGCCAAATACTAATACTAACATTACTTACTTTACTTTATGGGTGATTTCTGTTGTCTAGTACCCATAATACAAGCCTAGGGCTTAGTCTGGGGCTAGATTGCGCTGTGTGTAACGTCGTGCAATATTTATTCATTAAAAAAAAACATATTAGGTAGTTGAATAATAAAGTTATGTTTTTAGAACCTATTGACTATGTTAGGGGTAATTAAGAGTTACACCAGTTTTGCATTGGTGTTATAGCGTTGTCAAACTCTACAATAGGTACTCCTTCAGAATAGCAATTATTACATATATTTATACTGCCAAACGTTATACAAACAGTCGATTTTTTTGTGAAAATCTTCCCTCTTACTTAGAAACGATGACTAACATTATGTAACGTTTGTCTCTGTCTGTAAACTTTGAAACTTCATGTCACAGTAAAAGACAAACGTTACATAAAGTTAGTCATCGTTTATAAGTAAGGGGGTTAATAGGTAAGCGTGCTGCATCTTATACCACGTCGTTACTCACACTATCTGATGAGATGTTACTGAAACACTTACCTATCTTCTAAAATAATAATTATGCCCACTTTTTAATTATTTGAACCTTGTTCATCTAGTCATAGGATACAAATTACAACCCACAAATGTGTTTCATCGGCGCACGCGCAGCTGTCAGCTAGAAGCCACAGAATACATAACAGTCCAAGTCTAGAACTAGAATGTGTAATTGTTTGAACAATGTTTTCAAACCTGACTGTCATGTTTTGCAACGTGTAAGAATGTGCAGTTTTTTTATCGAATGAGATGTGTTACTGGTTCAATAAGTTATTATTGTCTTTGTGATTACTATATTAGTAAACTGGCTGCTGCTCGCGGTTTCACCTGCGTTAGTCTCTGCTTCTGTAGCGCTAACCCCTTGCAATGCAGGGTTGCGTTGCGGGTTTGATTCCCGCGAGGGTTGTGGCGAATTGAATGGTTGAAATTAAAATTAACCTTTATTCGTGGTTTGGCGCAAAAAAAGAATGGTTAAAAGACTGAAAAGTTTGGAATAAAATAAAAATCTCGAAAAACTAAGAAATATTTTAGAATACTTCCAACGTTTTTTTGAACCACCACGACTGACGCGACGCCGCGGTCGCCTTTTGTTTTGGCTTGTAGTATTGTAACCATTTATTACTCCTCATCCTGTATAGAAAAACATCCTATTATACAAACTTTCGTTTTTAAAATATTACTAGAATGTTATAACAACGACCCCATTGTCTCACCGTTACCATTGTTTCAAAAACGTATTGCTCTATTTATTTATCCTTCCCCACAAATCATTGTATTAAAAAAAAACTATCGACAAATCGTTTGTCTTCGTTTGCCTTAACAAAAAGCAAATTACACGACCCCACCCAACCTATTTGGATAATCGCTTAGACCCACGTTCTGGCGGACAGACAGACAAAAAATATAACGAATTTTAAATGACTCCAGTTGATAAATGAGGGAGCAAGAAGAGTTTTCTGATGGATTCGAAACCATTGTTTCCCAATTGGCGCATTTGTATTTTTTAAGAAGACCTAAGTATACTCTTTCTCCATACAAACGCAGTCGACTGTTTGCTCCCTGGATAAAGACGTTAGAGCAAATCATGTTTATGCCCGAAAAACCTATATTTGCCATGACCATTGACCATGTCCCTACGTTTTGGTTTTTTTCATCTTCTAATTAGAATAGGATTAAAATTAAGAAAAATTAGAATACGTTAAACTTAACGTTCTTTAAAAACCTCGAGAAACCGGGGGTCGAACTTCTATAAATAGTTGTAGGCATTGCGCAACCGAATGTGTTATTGTGATACAAATACAATAAACGGCTATAAAATAGCTGGTCTCAGGTTTACAAGAGCCCTCAAATTGTTGATAATCGACTGCTTTTCGCTGCTTTCTCTCGCATTTACACCTTTACTACGAAAAAGCAGACAATTTATTTCAAATCGGCCGATAATACGACAACCCCCTTATAAATGTACCTCCATACTTATAAAAAATTATTAAAAGCTGCATAAACGATGTATCATTTGTCGTTTACTGTGACATGAAGTTTCAAAGTTGACAGACAGAAACAAACGTTACATTACTTAATCATCTATTAATTATCGTTTATAAGCACTTTTTAAGAAAGGGGACTAGTACGCTTAACTAGTTTTCACACATACGTTTTTCATACATTGTTAACATATATTAAAGGATCAAGATGGTATAATCTGACTACCCAAGGGTTGCTATTTTGCTATTTAAACAAAAAACATATTTGCCATTTTATTCTGAATTCTAATACACCACGTAATGAAATCTTTGGCAACATAGAAATTCTCTGCGAAACTGCGTTCCGTGGGTACTATAGACATTGTAAGATAATCTAAACAACAATCTTAATCTTAACCTTTGTGTTTAACCAAGTACCTACATACTTTGTTTAAATCTGATATGCAAAAATGTCGTCCAGTTCAAGCATTCACGCTCGTTATTTAAAGCACTGTTGTGGAATTGACACGGATGTGGTAACAGAGCAAAGATCCGGATGCTTACAGTTGCAAGTTTCAAGGTTCTAAAACATGCTAGTAAAAGCAAGTAATGTTCGGAGGTAGGAACCATTATAAGGCCTGAAGGACTGATAATGGTGCCTGGATTAGCTCTTTTAGCGATATGGTCGCCTATTGTACAATTATTGTTTTAACTAGCTTTAAGTTTATTTTAGAAAATAAACAATAATATTAATTAATTTTTTAATAAATTAGTTTTCTTCGTGTTGTATAAGACCTTCAAATAAACAATACTTACGGAGAAATATTGTAAAGGAAAATACATCTACACGGCTGAAAGATGGGTGGTTTTAATAGTTCCCTGAGTTTTTTCCTTTAAAATATTTCTATATAAACGCCTAGTCACGGCTTAAGCACTTGTAATAAAATTATAATATTAAATAATACGTAACAATAAATAATGATTAAGATACAAACCAAGTCGCCTATTTAATCGTGACCCTAGCTCTAGTTTTCGCGGCTGTAGGTGCTCGGTGCGCTCGCGCATCACGCGGCACGCCATTGAACTTGTCCATGCCCATTCGGGCCATTGTCCTAGCACCTGACTTGTACTTTGTGATAAACATCGACATTCAATGCGGAACACGAATTCTTTGGTTCACAAAAAAATGGTAGATTGTTAGATTTTAGTTCTTTAGTTGCAGTACCTACCTGCTCAGTTAGATTGATTTTTTAGTTTTAGATTTAAAAATTAGGTAGGTAGCTTAAAATTTTGGTATACTCGAATTCTCTAAATTTCATAATTCCGATTATTTTTGTAATTACATAGTAATTGCTTACTATACCTAGATTATTTTGATTAATATGTATCAATTATTAGTACTTTAACGAACTGTTGTTTATTAAAATGCATATTTTTTGTTTCAGGTATGTTGACTGACGTTACTTTTATCAAGAAACTATACCTACAGTAAAGTAAGTAGTAGGTATACACGTAAGTAGCATCCAATACTACTTGTTTGCTTTCATCAAATAGATAATTAAATATCCAGATAAAAACCACTTGACAAACAGAGTATCTACTTAGGTAATTATAACAAGAACAATTAAACGTCTTTAATTTTAAGATAGTGTAATGCAATGACCGTTTAAAATGGACGGAACGCACCTCAAGTATAATTTATTAAAAAACTTCAGAAAATTATACCACAGTTTACATAATAGTAGTTGGTGCGACCCGCGATGATTGCACTCTAAGTGTACTCCCCATAGTGCTACTATGGAACTCCACAGCACTATACTAGGCTTATAACAGAATCCAATCCAACTTTGCGTACCTACTTACTTCGTATGCGCTACTAGAGCCATGAAGTAAAGTAGTACCCACAGATATCTAAACATTACGTACAGGTCCCGGCAAATAAGTTGGAAAAAAATTACGAAAGTTCGCGTAGTACACTTTACATGCAACTTCCATGAAAAATCGACTCCTGCGCATGCGCATCCGCCATTTTTTTCAACTAATTTTCCGGCTACTATAGCACCTGTGAAAAAAAAACCAATACCAGACTTTTACACCGAACAAATCCAAATCAGGACATCCGTTCTGCTCGAACTCCAAATCGAGCGATAACTACAACAATTTATAATAAAGATTAAATATAATTTTTAACTGTACTTGTAAACGGTATTAAATCTGTTTGCGTTTCTCGAAAAGTATTTTGATACGCTTGTTTGATATAAAAACTCGTCTGTGTTTGTTTGCGGTTTTTTGCTTTGATATCCCAGGTCGTTGCCTTGTGATGAACCCTGGGTTCATGACCTGTTACGGAATATTGACGCAAAGTAATCCAGATAAGGAGGTAGAGACGATGGGTAGAGTCGCTAAGGCCAGAGTGGTATATATACCTATAGTTTATAGGGTTTTTGGGTTCTACCCTTTTAACCTACCCTTTTTAACTACACTTTTTAGCACACAAAATGTGAGGAAGGGGCAAGCTGAAAACCAGCGCTGTACGGATGCACGGATCGCAGCATATGCTGAGCTTGCTCCTTTTACCGTCATACGCTGTTGGGTTTTTAGTTTTACGAAAAATAATTATGGCAATAAATACTTACTTTCTTCATTTTGTTTTCTGTGTCCAAAGAGTAAAAAGGGACTATACGGACTACTTAGATTCCGATGTTGTCTGTCACCACACTGTTGTATATATATAATGAACCGTGATAGCTAGACAGTTAAACAGTTTGTGTTAGATAATTCATATTTATCTACTTTCATTCATCTAAGATGCATCGTAATCTATTCAATACTTTTTGCGTGAAGAAGAAGAAAAAAACTTTCATCTGTAAAAAAACATGATCATCATCCGAGCGATGTTCCCTGTTGCATCCCTCTCGGGAGCCCGGGGTCCGCTTTCCCACTTTAACGTCCACTTCGCACGATCTTTAGCATCCCGTGTAGCGAGGCCCGCATGTCAGCCCTTACGTCAAGCCAGCATTTCTTCGGTCTCCCTGCCGCGGCCGGGCGGAGGCGCCATAGCAAGACATTTGTTCCCCACGTAACTAGCCGGTTTACAACAGTAGATAATTATATCAATGCTTACCAACTAAAAAAAACAATTCAAAATAATCCGTCTTTAAATATTTATGTTCGCATTGCGCAAAATTCAGGGATTCACCTTATTCGTAACCGAGCAATTATCACGGCGTATGTTATTATCGCGCTAATCTTATCATTAATGATACAGCAGTGCCTGGCAAGGAACCGCCGAAGCGGCGCCCGCGCATCTCATGTAATATTAATGTTATAAGCCGTATCTGTTACACACAATTATTATAGTGTAGAATGTATAATTTAATACTATATTTTTTTCTCGTATGAAATGTCGAGATATCAAAATTTTAATAGAATGCGTAAAAAATAACCCACCTTCGGCAGTCGGGTAAAATACACGTAGGATTTGTGTATTTAGTGTTTTTTTCGAAATTAAAAGATACTTTTAAGAAGTGCCGTTTGTACCTCAAAGTTAAATTACCCAACAAAAGAACAAAATGAAATGGAATTTGAACCCGCTCATTTTCTTATGCTTGAAACTCGTCCCATCTCCGATTTATGTAAGTGGGACCAGTCGTAGGTATTACCATACCTACCTACCTACCTACATACAATATAAGTATAACAAAGGTGACTAGTAAAGTGGTTCCACTTCTGTTCCTTAAGTATTTATCAGTGACAATTTCCAAGATTGATCGTAGTAAATATGTTTTATTTACTGACATTCATTAATGTTATGCAGCATTATTCCTCATTACTTTCTGTGCGTATGCTAATGCATCAACCTCAACAGCACTGTAAAGTGTAAACACACCAGACTCTTTAACTGCCGTCAACTTATTACTGTGCTTAAGAAGATTGCTATGTTACCAAAATTACGCGTTGTTACGCGCACTTTTTGTCTAATTGAATCTAAGGGCACCGAGTATTAATCCTACAGAGAAACAGCTTCATACAAGCTCACGGCGCGGGCGTGGCGTAGGCCTAATGCTTTGTCTTGCTCTTGCGAGTTATAGTCAACGTCAGCAAAAATGTGAAAAAAGCTGAGCCTGAGCACGCACTGGACTGCGACTAAACGCAAGCGGTTTACGAATAGCAGAAAACGCAGAACCGTGTATCAAGACGCAAAATCAGTCACAGAAAAAAACGCTAAAGTGTGGGCTTGTATAGAAAGCTATGTGTTCCATTTTTTTGCGGTTTCAGACCTACGGGAAAACGCAGACGTTTAATCGTGGTGCGTTCTAAGCCATGCATTGAACAATACCGTTTTCTTTATGCCTATCCTGACGAAGAAACGTAAAGGTCTTTGACTTTGCACGTCTTTTATTTAATCAGCCTTCGCTTTCCGTCGCGATTTTTCCTATAGGTGAGTTAACTCACTTCGTTGCACACTTTATTATAATTTTTACTAGCTATACCTTATCCGCTAATGTTATGCGCCGGTTAATAGCGCTCCCATCCGTCACTTGTCAATCTGACACTTGACATTACATTGACACCTGTCAGCGGTTGTCATTACCGCATAGTTTGTGCAGGAGAGATGGGAATGAGGGCTTTTTGAACTGAAATTAAAAATGGGTTGTTTTTAGGGTTCCGTATTTTTGCGTGTTTACCGTTCGAGGCCCGATTTCGATTGTAGTTTTTATCGTATTTATTCAGGTTTTGGAATTGACACATCATGTCATTCTCCTCCACTTCATTCCTCGTCAAATCTGCATTCACTTCTCTTCACTGAAGATATATTGGCCGGCAATATAAGTTGAAAAAATGTTGACGTAGAAAGGGGAAAATTTCGCGCAGTAGGTACATTTTACATGCGATTTCTATGAAATATAGATTTCTGCACATCCGACATTTTTTTTAACTAATCTGCTGGGCACTGTACTTATCTGTTTATTACCTGAATAACCCCTAAAGTTCCGCCGTTCGGTCCGCTTGAGAAATTTGTCTGCAACTGCAACCGTAACAGTTGATAAAGACACTGTGATTTTCATTTTATTAGCTAACCTAATCAGCGCCATCTGTTGACAACTATTAAAACAAAGCCGCAAAAATCCCTCATTGAGAGGCGATTATTCTAGTAAAACCGAATCGATTAGTTTATTCATTACAAACAAACAAGTCTTTATGTTTTTACTGTATATTTTAATATTTATCATGTGAATTCTTTATAGTATTATTTATGAGGTTTATGGTAAATGGACTGAACTAATAGAGATGTAATGCAGTTTTTGTATCTATGTAATACATAATTAGATCGGTTAACTATAAAATTTATTTTAAACATCAGTTTTGAAAACAATGCTTATTGAAGTTGAGTATAGAATGTATGTTGTGAAAACACGATTACAGAAAATTTCTCGATAGAATAAAATCACAAACTTCCCTCTAAATTTTACAAATAAATAGCACTAGTCAGTCAATAGTTTACTTATACTAATAAAACTTGATGAACTGATCTTAGTTCAATGCAGGGCAACTATGATTTGGAATTCAAAATTAATGTTTTGTTTTCATGTAATTGCCAATTGTTTGATTTTACACTCTAAAATTTTGCGTACTAGCATCTTACGTCCTTTATTGGCACATCTGAAATTCGCTAGCGCTATCCCTGGCAGGCAATTGGGGTTATATTATGGGCCCTTAACAGCGTTGGTTTTAAGCGTTGTTTTTGCTAAACGTAATGAAAGTAAAGCGATTGAAACCGAAAAAAATAGTTTAATTTTATAAGTTAAGATCTCGTATAACAAGCTCGATGAGTCTGTCGAAAGACAATGTCAGTATGTCCAGAGCTTTAAGCACAGTCATGATGAAGATCATCAGACAACCTTGTCCAATATCGAGGGTCACATGGCGCCGCATCAGGTTGATTGGAGATATTAATCAAAATTTGCATCGTCATGGAATTTTAAACACGTCGCTTATTGAGCAAAATTGATGTTATTAACTCTAAATGGATTTGATCGTTTCTGTCCTTTAAGTTTTCGTTTCGTAATTTGTTAGTATTAAGTAGGTATACGCAATAAATACTAAGGCGTCAATTAGCAGAATCTATGGCAATTTGGACAGGAGGTGCTATAGTAGTAGCAGATTTATAAAGCACTAGCTGCGTTCCGCGGTTTCACCCGCATAAGTCCCGATCCCGTGGGAATATCGGGATCAAAAATGGCTATGCTAGCCTATGTTACTCAGGGTGAATGTAGCTTCCTAATGTTGAAAGAATTTTTGAAATCGGCACAGTGGTTTTTGAGTTTATTCATAACAAACATGCAGACTAGTCCGATTTGAAAAAATATTTCAGTGTTGGATAGACCATTTATTGAGGAAAGCTATATGCTATATTATATTTTCAAAAAATATTAGACTGACGAAGGCGCGGACAATGCTAGATATTTATATTATTATATTATTTTTAAATAAGTGACGTTTTAATAATAAATCGATGTATTCCGGACCAGTAATTTCTCGAAGCAAAGATATGAAATCCGATATCGGATCTGTTCCAGAGCGCATTAACAATTTAACGTCAGAAATCACTATTAAAGAAAGTAATGACGCGGTTAAGCTGATACTTGACAAATCAATCGTCAGTTGCGCAAGCGGTCACAGATATTTAAAAATGACATTGGTATAGAGTATACATTGCGACATCGTGACACAAAAATAAAATGGCCAAAGCAAACGTGATAATTAAAAGAACAGTAGGGAATGTTCTCATTGCTCTCAAAACTTGCGGAAAACAGCCACCATTATGCCTTGGTCTTACATTGGCTCTCACAAAATACGACTTGATATACATTATTTTACATGAGATTGACCATTAAGTGGCCTTTATTGCTAACGCGACCATAATAATCAAAAATAAACTGTCTTAAAATTGTATTCTCAAACGAAGGCGCGAGGGCTAGATGGTATATCTGTCTTTTGTTTTATTCATTAAGGCACATACTTAGTATGCTCATCATCCAGACAAGAGATTCTCTTAATATGATGTAGGAAAGCATTTAACCACAACATCATCTAATCGTAATGCTAAGTAGAGCGCATTCATAAATGTACCTACCTACTTAAACCTTGATTTTTTTAAAGTGTTTCCTACACTTGGATGTCTAGTTTAAAAAAAGCCAGATGTCGAATGTTAGATGTTCCTACGTGCCTTAATCACAAAAAAAGAGAGCAAACCTTAATTTCATCTCGGCTGGGCAGGCACCAGGGAGCAATTGGTTAGCGCAATACAACGGTTTTGTGCAGGTTCAAGTCCTGTCGGGTGCAAAATTTTGTACTTAGCAAAAAATACTTAAATTTAGACAGAGATGTAATATCTAGAGACAACGGAGACATCTTTGTCTGTAATAATTTCGTAAGCTCCAGGATGGCGGTCACGCTCGCTGCCTCATGCCGTCGACCTTCTCGCCCTTCAACTTGACGAGTGACGACACCGAGCCCTTGTATGGACTTGCCTCTTAGAACGATCGAGTGATAACTTTCTATCCTACTACATTAACATGCCTTAAAGTGCTTGCTTGTGGCGCAATTCACTACTTTATAGATTTTACTGGTTTCATCGAGTGTGTTTCACTAGGTTAAGTTCGTGGTGGTTTTGGGATAAAGCTCTTTAACAATTACATTTAATCGCAATTGATTCAGTAGTTTTTGAAGTGAAAACTTCTTTTAGCGCGGTAGGTACGCATATTTTTAGAGGCTAGTTTTCACTTCTGTCGGCACTCCCGGAGTGCAACTTGTTTTTTTTTTTTGAATGGAGTCGTTTTTTTGTTTGTACTGTAGGTACTGAGTAGCCTCTGAAACAGTGGACTAATCCTATACCCAATCGAAATTAAAAGAAAAAAGTCACAAATTAAGTGACAATCTTGGCTTTAGTGTAGCTTTTAATTTAAATTTTGCTTAGGTACTTACTATGAAAAAAAATTGCCGTTAAACTGTATTTCTTCAACGGCTAACGATCCGTCCCGACAAAAGGTTCATTGTCTCCGACTCAAAGCTATTCGAAACTTTGAGGATCATAATAAACGTGGCTTCAAATTCTGGTTAACAATTTTTCATATTGGCTAAAGATCAAAATAGGTTGATTTTGTTATAAGCATTAAAAAGGATGTACTTAGATTTTTCTTCGGTTTTCTCAATGATTTTAAATGAAACTGAATTTCAGTTTTAATCGCGTTGCTTACATTATATTACTCTTTTTCAACGTCCTACGTTTTTTTGGCTGAAAATTGAAGATGAAGTAGCATGGAAACAAGAAACGGACATAGGATTTTTTATTGCCCCCAAGGCGTAACAAAGTTCTATATATAAATATTTACTAGTTATTCATAAAAGTCTTTCTCCATTCTGGCCATGTCGTTTAGGGGGTTCAAAACTTTCATTCATTTGTTTATTTGTTACAATAATACAGATATTACGTCCTCAGTCTCGTTCGCAAAGAGCCTTGTCTCGTGTTTTCGATCGTTGACCGTTGAGATCGATTAGTTAAGTAAACAGTTGTTGAGTTAATGGTGATGTATGTTAGCCCATTCACGTTCATCTTTCGTCTGACTCCAAAACGAATACTCTTTGTTTGTGCGTTGTCTGCGTGAGAAACGGACGACTAACGGACTGCTTGACACTAAACCTATGGACTATTAATTAAGTTAGACAATAGAAAGCTTTAAACTTGAAAACGTTTTTAAGATATTGCATAGCTTTTATCGCGGGCTTTGAGCGCGGCGACCTAATCAAGAAATTCCGTAACGAAAAAAAAACCTAACAACCCGCTTACCATGTAGAATAAGAAAAATAAAATGCTATGCAATAGCTTAACCGCGGCAGTCACACGTTTTTTTTAATATAAGTAGGTATATCTATGTTAATTTTCCTTGAAGAATAATTTCAGTGTCTAATAATTTGAGAGCGACAAATATTATTAAATAACGGGGTATTAACCATGCTTGAATGTTCGATATTTCGCCAGTAATTTCAACAGGCTTGTTCATGAGACTGGATAGACAGTTAGGGGCGTCCATATCAAACTACCTCCTTCCTAATTCGCTCGCTGCGTCATGTTCCTGGTCCCGTACTATTCACTGAGCTCACTATTTATTCCATAACAATAGACTTTCTAAAAGATAGGTACTTATTTCTTATGCTAAAGGAGGTCGATTAATTCGTTCTCTATTCTCTGAAGGCGCAAAAGGTGCACCCTTGGATGCAATTTAACGATAAAACTAGAGAGTATCTTTGAAGTATTTTAAGATGGCAGTCACTCGGGTCAAATAGCCATGCGTGGGCTACGGTACTATGAATGGAACGTGTGAATGGTGGTCTTTATTGCTTGCCTGAATGGACGGTCGATACAGACGGACAGACCGCCTTTGTAAGGCCTGGCTTATTCAAAGGTTACGCGCCTGACTCACTATAAGATAATGTTGTCGGGAGATAGGATGTTTTCATTCGGTTGTAAATTTTTTTTTGGGAAAAAATAACTGGACATATAGCCGTGGCGATTGTTCATTCAAGTCAAGCAAGCACAGTTGCTTTATGCTTTTAGACGCTCAGCCCTCTTATTTTGTAATTTTGAAATTGTTGATATTCAGTCTCTGACAAATTGCCACTGCTATTAAAAGTAGCGACTGTAACTATCAAATTGTATAACTGTAAGCGCAAAAAATAGCAATTTCAATCATTTTAATCGAGATTTATTAGCAACAGAGTTACCTAATCAGGGGCCAGCCCTAATGAAAGAGTAGTAGTTGTAATATTTTTTGTTATTTAAGTTGGTTTGGTAAATAAATACATTTATTATTGTTATTATTTTTTATACGGTTTTCCCCCGTATCCGAACTTACCTGACTATACTCTACAAGTCTACATACATTTATTTGTCTTACTTGTCTACTCGAAATATCAAGCAACTTCTCTGTGCGATAGCTTCAATCGCAACTAGTACCAGTAGGTGTCAATACATAATCATCAGTTACCCGAGCTGTAATAATCAATCACGTGCGAATCAACGAGCCGCTCTATATGGCATCACCCAGCTTCGTAATTACCGATAGTTATAATCGTTTGCTCACTTCTGTTCACAATAAATAGACGTAAATAACCAATTATTTACCATATCCGATACAAAACCCGTGCCTTTTATGGTAGAAGACGTTTAGCAAGATAGTAATTTTGTTGAAATATACGTTGTTTTAATTGAGTTATAGCGTCGGGCGGTGAATATTTTAACACTTCTAATGGACGCAAATGTGCTTGTTGCTTGTGAAAAGAAGGTTTTGTGAACCATTCACATGTTTCCATAAATAAATAAATAAATAAAATTTATTCAATAAATCTGTTTTACAAAGTAAACTATAGAACTAAATATATCAAGAAAACAATAAAAATACATATGCCTGAACTAGGTTAATCCTGTATTTCAGGCGAAAAAGGACAAACATATTTTATAAATTAATTCATAAATCAAATTAAATTACACATACTTGCAATTATTTAACCATTCTTATAAACTAATGTTAATAATAACTATTAGGTACCTTTATAATATTTAATGTAAAAAGTTGGTACCTACATAAAAACACATAAACAAGGATATTCCAAATGCAAAAATAAAAGAATAGAAACAAAATAAAAACAATTTCTTTCATTTTAAAATTATAAATAAATTCTCTGTATCTTCGTATGACATACTTTGCAGAGCGTCTTGGACAAACTTTTTAGCTATATTATTACTGAGTGGATATACGTTAACTTTGGCATTTAATCTATTGTAAAGAAGAGGTCCAAGGAAAAGGAAAAATCTGTGAGTAAAGTCGTGATTTGTTCTAATATTTCGAGGGCAGACTATATCATATCGTCTTTTGTTAATACTTTCAGTGCAGTATGGAAGTAAAGAGTGCTGTTTGAGGACTATATTCATGACAAATAATTGTCTGACTGTTAGTACTTTACAAGTCTTATAAAGAAGGTCGGTAGGGTATTGAAAGTGACGGAATGTAGCAACCTTTAGAACAGCCCGCTGGGCCCTTTCCGCGGTTAGTAATAGTGTTTTAGCCGAGCCACCCCATGACGTAATACAGTAAGTTAATAGTGATTGACATAATGCAAAATACACTTGTTTGACTAAGTTCGGATTAGCAATAGTGCGAACTTTTTTAAAAACAAATATTAACTTACGTATTCTGCCACATAAAGCTTCAATATGGTACTTAAATGAGAGAGTTTCGTCAATTATAACTCCAAGGTACTTTATCTTGTTAGTATTAGCAATGATTGGACACTTACAAAGACCATTCACAGTATCCCTACAACGATGAGCGTATATCGTAGGGACAGGTGGAGCCGATTGTAATTTGCGCATTGAAAACTGAATGAAATTAGTTTTATCTGCATTCAGTGTCAGAAGATGTTGCCGAAGCCAGTTATTGACAACATTAAAGCCTCGTTGTGCATGTTCGTAGACTTCATTAACCGTGCCTGCAGAAAACAATAGAGCCCCGACAGTAAAGCTAAAGGTACGAGTTGGCAACGGGCGACATGAGGTAGCAGCGGACGACGTGTCCCAGCGACACTACTGGTTTTTATGAATTTCTATGAAATCTATTCGCGGTCGGGCGACACTGGCGTCTGTCGCTCGACGACGACGCGTCGCTAACTACGTAGGGAATTTCATAGAAATACATAGAAACCAGTAGTGTTGCTGCGACACGTCGCCCGTTGCCAACTCGTACCTTATGCGAAATGTCTGACAATCTCCCCAGCCAAAACGAAAAGAAAGATGGAGTATAGACGATGTTTTCCAGCGATTTATAAAATTGGTATCGGGGTCATTAGTTAGGAGCTGTAATTCTATTGGTTAATTCAAAAAGTCTTAAGAAAATCTGATTAACTAACCTATCAATATCAAACGCTCAGCCTAAACTGAATAGGACTTAGGATTTTCGATTCCTATTCGACTTCTACTCTTAGATTAAAACAAAAAACTAAAGATACGGTACCTAGTCTCGGAAAATGAGACGATGAAACTGCGTCTAGCTGACGCACTAGCCTCAGTTGTATGTCGAACCGTTGCCGCGTGAGCACGTGCTGTCACACTGCGATTATCTTTTTGACATCCATAAGAATGCCTTTTTCTTATTTACAAATGCCTGAATCATTCTCATAGACAAATGTTTTTAAAAATACAAAAAAAATATGAAAATGAATGTAGGTGTTTCTAGCTCATTTTTCGAATACGCAATGTTAGAATATACCGTATCTACCTATTTTTGTTTTCATCTAATCTTCTACTCTGATAAAATCGTTAGTAAAAGCCGGTGTATTCATATATCACGCACGCAGGTAGAGTAGGTACCTCTAAAATATTTACGGTGGAACTGGGGAAAGAGGGTCTTACAAATGTATCAGACGATCTATTACTTCATAAAAAATGTAATAATTTACTGTGCCTATAAGATTTTTTTGAAGTGCAGGTACCTACCTACACAAAAAATATACGCTATAAGTAGAATTCACTTTTTAAACGTACACGATGACTGCCTTCTCGTGTTCTCGGGACCACGGCCGGTGTGACCCGTTTGCCGAAACGTCGAGGTAATTAACAAAAATGATTATCTATAACGCGATCTAGACCCGTGTCTAATAATAATAATAATGAGCCCGCAGGGCACCTTGAGGCGAGGTGTCGGGGAGTAGCGACCCCGCGGCTTCCCGAGCGCTCCAGGGGGAAATCACTGTTCCTCACCTCCAGCTTGCCTTAGTTGGCTGGTCGGAGTGAACACTGACGAGGAAGCGGTCCCCCGCCTCTGGCTTGCCTTCACCGGCTGGTCGGAGTGGAGTCGCGAGAGCAGAAATGCTCGGAGGATGGACACCTCACGTCAGTGATGAGTTGGCCCGCTCCACAGGATTACCTAGGATGGTTTAAAATCCGGTGAGGTTGCTCCATCCTTCAGCCACTCACGCCCCTGTTGCCCCCTGGCTGTAATTTGCTCGGCTTAATTAGGGTGGCCCAGTTTGTGAGTTGGCGAGTCTCCGTCTGCCATTTTTACATGTTTATTGAACATTGTTACGGCAGGCGCCATATTCCCCATAGTTCCCCCCAGTATCCAATCCACTACCAACCCCTTTCCATAGCCCAAGTAGTCTTTCACCCGTAGTTTACACAATAGTTCTATCCAAACCGGGGGTTGTCCTTGGTTGCATTTTATAGTGTAGACAGGGATAACC
The DNA here is from genome assembly GCA_958496205.1 of Idaea biselata. NCBI lineage: Eukaryota > Metazoa > Arthropoda > Insecta > Lepidoptera > Geometridae > Idaea > Idaea biselata. Next base: position 2,253,707 of record OY292398.1, on the reverse strand, counting down.
GCCGGTTTGGTGTCCATCACAAAATTTAAATTAAAATGTTACTAAAACAGGCCTCTACGTGTTGGCTTCGGCCCCACGCACGCCTTCCAAAGGTCCGGGTGCTCCATAGCCCCGAGTATCCGTAATGGTAACAACAAATAATAATGATATAAGTAGAATTGCCGACATATAATGAAACTACCTGCACTTTGCGGTTTCACCCCTGTAAGTTATGAATTATGATCGAGAGGGAATATCAGGATAAAAGTAGCCTAGATCCAGAACTCCAGCTACATTACAAGTTTTATCACAATCAGTTCAGCAGTTTTTGGGTTGACTCAAAAACCATCCCGTTAGTAATATTAATAGGATTCCGTGAAGACATAGGTACGATAAAAATTCATAAATTGAAACAATTTCTATCAATAACGATACTATCGTCTTAGCAATTGGAAACATTAAAGGTTTCGATATACAATCCAACGAATACCGATAGTAAATCTAGAGACCGATCGCTAAGTAGAACACGGCGGGTCATGGCGCATGGGAACTACTGGATACGGAAGCCGAACAATGGTTCCACTGATTGTTATTGTAGCCTTAGATTAAAACCAAAAAACAGCAGATACGTTACCTAGTCTCGGAAAATGAGACGATAAAACTGCGTCTAGCTGACGCACTAGCCTCAGTCGTATGTCGAACCGTTGCCGCGTGAGCACGTGCTGTCACACTGCGATTATCTTTTTGAATGATGAAATCCATAAGAATGCCTTTTGGCTTATTTACAAATGCCTGAATAATTCTTAAAGATAAATGTTTTTAAATACAGTAATTTCATGAAAATGCATGTAGGTGTTTCTAGCTCATTTTTCGAATACGCAATGTTAGAATATACCGTATCTACTATTTTTGTTTTCATCTAAGATTGTAGCACCGATTGGAACTTTCTGCATTTACACCGTATCTTTACTGCTTCACGGTGCTAGTGTTACTAAATCGGGTGATAAGTTTGCTTAGGAATTAATTGTATGTAATTGGATGGGTGAGAAATTGTTACAAAACCAAAGTACGACGGATTTGCAAGGGTTGTTGCCGTCAGTGCAGAATTTTGGAAAGTATTTTTCAAAAACTAATTTTCCAAGTGTAGAAAACAGCTTAAAAAAATAATCTAGATAACAGTATTGAATTGTCTTTCCAAACTATATTTGAGGCCAGTGGTTTCCAAACTCATTTTGTCTACTGCCACTTTGAGAATAAAATATTATTTAGCGCCCCCCATTTTCTTACCTACTTAAAAACCTACAGGTTATATTCTTTCTTTCTTGAATAGTCGGTGTCAGCCTCCCCCGGATAAAATTACACATCACCTGGGTTTTTAACCGCCCCCTTTAGGCCTGCAGCGCCTACAAGGGGGCAGTATCGTCCACTTTGAGAACCCGAAAGGCGAAAATACCGTCTGGCGCTCCTGGCGCCTTCGACAGAATATGAAATCGTTCAATTAACGTTCGCCAATATTGTGTTATTTACGAGACAGAGTCAACTGGTTCGATATGAAGTCATACTGTTTAGGACTGAGGAGCTTCACTTGTGAATCAAGATATTTAAATTTTCCTTCTGCTTTCGCGATGTTGGATAGAAATTAAAAACATAAACATAAAAACATAAAATAATTTTATTAAATGGTCCACAATTACAAAGATGCTTAACTATGATATCTACACTAGGCTAAGTGCCTGTATCGTAGACATCGGTGATTCATTGAATTAAAGATATCGGACAATTTGAGCTTAAATTAGGCTAATATTAAATTAAACACATATTTCACAGTTAAAATCGCGTGGTGATTATTACTTCTAGCATTGTTTCAACGCTCTAATACGTTTCGAGTCCTTTACAGGTCCCTTCTTTAGGATTGACTGAGATGTAGATTATAGCCGTGTAGCCCCGGCATAGAATAGGGTTACCCCATCTCTTCCCGTGGGTGTCGTAAAGGGCGACAAAGGGATTTATGGAGGACTAGCAAAACTGAAGTTCTCCCTGCGCGGTGGCGGACTGACGGATAAACTGCTTGGTCCCTAGGGTTGGTGTCAGAAGAGCGGCCGACCGTAAAAATATTGCCAAATCTATTAGCAGAAGGCATGGTCAATGATGACTTACATACTGCGCCGACCCCAAATATTTGGTGTTTAGCGGACCCCGGGCTCCCGAGAGGGATGCAACCGGGAACATCGCTAGGATGAGAGAGTTGGATATGGTTATAAAATATGAATATAATCATTTATCAGTTTGTCTTATCAGATTTTTTTTATTTCCATTTCGTTTTTGTAATATGTGTGTGTTTTAGACCAAATAAACTATTTTCTATTTGATTCTTCTATTCTACTAATATGGCCTCTCTTATCCAGTGTATTGCATATTCTTTGTTCGCGAATAAATAGTCAGTTTAAATGACGTCCCGAGTCTAGATTCGACCACCCCGATCGCTGGTTTACTATGCACCTGCTATACGAGCTCTGTTATGTAAATTGCTGTCAATAACAAGCTCTGGAGATATCTGTAACACAGTTTAGTTACATTGTAACTTAAAATATTGTATATTTGCCACATACAATGCCTCATTTATTCACGAATATTACATTATTTATATCTCGTAGGAATATCGGGATCAAAAGTAGCCTATGTTAATTATCGATAATGTATGTAGCATTAATGTATGTATTTTTTTGAAATCGGTCTAGTGGTGTCGGAGATTACCCCCAATATACATACATACATAGGTATTTACACTATTTTAATTTGATTTTGACGGAGCTCGATATTGTATGGTACGTGAAGCCAGTGAAATTACTAAGTATAGTAATTTCAACAGGGAGGATGGGTTTCAATTGTCGAGGGCCTGGAATCCAGTGGTAAACCCACGAAGAACACTATTCGCCTGTTCTTCGTTCGCAAACCGCATACTGTGAGTGTCGTCTGTCGAGTACAGGATCCAGAAAAAGTGAGCTTAGTGACAACAGTAGGGCACCAGTGCTGAAGCGCGGCACGCGAATTAGGAAGGAGGTAGTTCGATATGGACGCCCATAACTGTCATCATCATCACCAACCCGCAATCTCCAGTCTCAGATTTAATAATATTTGTAGCTACATAAGTGTCCATTTTATGTAGCCTACTTAATCCGATGCTTATGTATTGATAATTAACGTCTTGTAGGTACTTTACTTTAACTGTGAAACTTCAACTTTAACTGTCGTGCAGTCGCATTAGCACAAAGGTGTTGGGAATGAGTGTGGCGCCACATTTCCGGTGCTATAGACACGTTTCTAATATGTTTATATTACTACTTGCTATTCGGATTCTATATAACGCTAATTAGTTGGTTATACAAATACTTACCTTGGTCTCTCTATCATTAATTATGTTTGTTTAATCACCCGATTTTAATTAAAATTCCTTGTAGAAGCACAGTTTACCTAGTAGTTAGCGTCTCGGCGCTTCAAGCCCACCATTCACGTACGGACCGGTCCAACGGATTGGTCCGCCATCGGTTGCGCTGCGCTGCGACTAATCCGCCAGTGTATGGAAACGACGAACTGTTACGCCAGATCGTCAAATGGGTCGGTGTCGGGCTCGCAAGTCTGCGGTTGCGAGACGCGAGCGTCTGACGACCCCCCTGAGTAACATAGGTTTTTTATCACTTTTGATCCCGATATTCCCACGGGTTAAACCGCGAGACGCAGCTAGTTTTATTATAAACACTTTATAAATACTTTTATTAAATAGATAATAATATCAGAAGTAGACAAATTCTTTGTTTGTAAATGCATTCTTGGTGGTCACGATACAGGCTTTTGCTTAGTGTGGACACCAATAGTTAAGTTTTTGCCATTTGAATGCTTTAGCACTTTTAACATTATTTTAGTTTAAACAAATTGTAACATTATGTGCTGTAAATGAACTTTTTTTCATTTTTATTTTCAAACAACCTCTTGAAGTTCAAATGATGGATAAGATAAAATGCGAGGGGCCCACGTGACCAGTTTCGGGTAACGTGGGCGCTGGAGGAGTGACCGGTGTCACAGAATGGAGAATAGCCGGTGTGGTCTAATGGAGCCCACGCGCTGTCGTCTTGGTAGAGATATTATCGTCAATACTTTAAAATGGTTTGAGCTAAAAGTAACATAGTCAACAGTCAATGATCGTGATTTACGCGGGTGGAGCCGCGGGACACAGCTTCTGCTATAAAATAGGGTGTTATTGGTAACAGGCAGGGCCCTATTTTTAGGGTTCCGTACCCAAAGGGTAAAAACGGGACCCTATTACTGAGACTTCGCTGTCTGTCCGTCTATCTGTCTGTCTGTTTAAACTATGCTAACTAATAAGCAGGCATCCTATTTTCATGGACAATTTGTATATATCGCTAAAATAAACGTAAACTGTGTTCATGTTGGCGTAAGTTAATCTGCATTAATATTATAAAGAGGTAAGATTTGTATTTTTGTGAGTGTGTGTGTCTGTATGTTTGTAATGAATAAACTCAAAAACTACTGTGCCGATTACAAAATTCTTTCACCAAAACAAAGCTACATTATCGAAGAGTAACATAGGCTACTTTTGATCCCGATATTCTTACGGGATCGGGACTTACGCGGGTGAACGCGCGGGACGCAGGTAGTATATCAACGAAGGAAATTGATTATCAGCAAGGGAACTTGATACCAAACATGACTTCTTACCTTCTCATCACTCGATTCCTACAGTTCAAATCGATTCTAATAACCCAGTGAGATCTCAAGGGGATCGCAATCGACAGTCGTCGACGATTAGCATGTCCGTCTGTTTATCCCTTCCTTGTTATTATCCAAACACGTGCTTTGCTCTTGAATGAGTTGTCAAGTCGACAGTGGCGCCGTCTCGTCGCGTGCCTGATTATTGCCAACTCCATTCATGAATTTAGTATTTACTAGTTACTTGATTATTATTAATAGTACAGGTTTTTAATGTAAACAGCCTGTTGACAAAGAACAGGTAGGTATTTAGATGATGTATTGTCAATTGGTCAAGCGTAGGTATAGTCACCCAAATTTTAGTGTCAATTGGTCAAGTCTTCGAAAAGTGTCAACTGGTCAAGTCCTTTTTTTTTAATAAGTATAACAAAAGACGATCGGAGTAGAAACAAAAGACGATTTTAATAAAAAAATGACGGTCGAAACAGAAAACAAAAGACGATCAGAGTGATGTGGGAGAGTTGATGTTCGGTGCCCTGCAGAACTAGTTCTTTGTCATTTCAATTTGTGTAGGACGGACATTTGATATTTTTAACAAGTACGTATTGACAAGTATTTTGCATGGAAATTGTTTATTATGCATATTTTAAACTTTTTGCTGCTTGTAAGTCGCGATTCCGTGGGAATTTCTGAAAAAGAAATAGTTAGCTAGCTTAAGTTTACTACAGACTTCCAGATTCAAAGATAAAAATTGTATTAACATACCTCAACAGATTTCTTAGAACTCGAGGAAATCTGGATGCCGTATAAAGTAAAGTATAAGGCAGTAGGTATCTTATACCAAAATCTAAACTGAGATAAGTACAATATTCGAATAATTTAATTTTAGAAAATATTTTTTTTTTTACAAGGAGAAATACATCATCAAAAATCCTCCCATGACAGACCTTGTAAAAAATATTTTCTAGTAAAAATGCCTTGAGCAATAAAAACATAAGAAATATTAATTTAATTTTCTCAAATATAACTCTTTCCTTGCAGTCGGGTTAAAAGTATGTATCTACACAAAGAAATAACATACGCGACGAGTTGAGAACCTCCTCCTTTTTTTGAAAGTCGGTTAATTAAAGACATTTTCGGTTTTAATCGCGTGTTGTTTATTACTGTTAGTATTGTTTCAGCGCTCAACGTTTCGAGACCTTTACAGGTCCCTTCTTCAAGATTGAGTCAGTCCTGAAGAAGGAACCTGTAAAGTTATTTAATTTCAATACAACATCGCGAAAACAGAAGAAAAAGTATGTACCTATACATTTATTTTTTTCTTCATTGAGCTTTGATCTTTCCCTTCCGCGTGTTTTAAACACAATAATAAACTTTTGATTAATACGTACAAATAAAATAAGATCGTTTGTCCGCTCTGTTGTAAAACATGACAATTATTTCTTTTCGGTCGCGTTACTAATTCTAAAAGCTTGATATGGTCCTCACATGATGTATTATTTCGATCAACTTAATCTTATGTTATTTAAAAAGCTTTCATCTTTTACTTGCTGAGTCCCGCGGTTTCACCCGCATAAGGCCAGATTTTGTGGGACTTTCAAAAAACCTTTTCTTGTTGACCAAATTTTAGCTGTATACTATCAGCGGGTTTAGGTTTACGTTGACCCATTAATCAGCCAAGCAGGACAAAGCATTAGATTTATACTTTATAGATATAGAATATGGCTATAGGTACATATAATAAAGAAAGAGTCTGTACCTACTTTAAAAAGCAAACTAAAAAAAAAAGTACTAAAAAAAGCAATACAAAATGCTGAACTAAACCAATTTAAAAGATGGTTGCACATTGGATTGGATATCTTTAACGCGGGGTAGCTGTTGGCACTTCTTTACCATTCCAAAACCGATATACTTAACATTTTTTTTATTTCATATTTTTGTTAATTCAAGTGGCAACCCTGTAATATTTTTCCCGCGTAGGCGTCACGGACTTGCAAAATTAATTGAAGCAAAAAAATTAGAGCGGGTCTCTTTTTGGTTTAATTCTAAATTGGTACCACTCATAAATATTAATTCTTATGTTGGTCCAATTTATCAATATTATTTATTGTTTAGCGTGGGAAATGGTAATCTAATTTAACATTTAAATAATAATGCCATAGGCGAAAAGAACCTACCTACTAGTTTATTCATAAATTGAATCACGGCGCCTCGCGGTTTTTAACTGACTTACAAAAAAGGAGGAGGTTCTCAATTCGTCGCGTATGTATTTTTTTATTTATATTTTTGTAAGTATTGATTCTGTAGGAATACCGGGAATTAAAATTCCGGCCGCGGCAGATTGGGAAGACCCAAGAAGTGCTGGCTTGACGTTGTAAGATCGGATATGCGTGCAAATGGCCTCACTGCACGGGATGCCGAAGATCGTGCGAAGTGGAGACGTAAAAGTAGGAAAGCGGACCCCGGGCTCTCGATAGAGATGCAACCGGGAACCACGCTCGGATGATGATGACCGGGAATTAAAATACAGATAATTCCAACAAAACATTTAAGAGGAAAGTCTACCTAGATACTCTCTCTCCATACAAACTTAGTCGACTGTTTTCTCCCTGGATAAGGAGATAAGACTAAGGGATCAGGGGGAGGCTAGCGAATAAGAGTTTTCCCCCCTGAGGTATCAGGTTAACTTGACACAATACATTAAGGTCTACTTCTTCTTTTCTCCGTACAAACTTTACAAACGTAGTCGACTGTTTCCTCCCTGGATATAGACATAAGAACAAATATATGTTTATGTCATAAAACCTATATCTACCTTGACCATGCCCCTGCGTTTTGGGTTTTTTTTTTAAAAAAAAGCTATTTCCTATATACCTTCACATAACAAAGAACATATCCTCAAAACGTCATGTCTCTAGTACTGGTCCTAGGATAGATAGGATGGTTAGGCTGTGCGTTAAATATATAGTCAGTCAGTCAATCAGGACTTTGAATTTTGTATAAATAACTGGTTTTCGCGAAGAATTTTAATAAGTTCATTTATTATGAACATTAATCAATTAGGACAGGTCCTTAAAAAAATCATTACCAAGTGCAATTTCCGATAAATCTTTATTTATTTATGTATACTTAATCTAAAAACCAGGAAGTCGGAAATTAATCAATCGTTAAATAAATTTTTGATCACATTTTCGATTTATTTATGTGTAAAGTGCCTTTTGGTTTGAAATGTCAATAAAATGGTGTGTAATGAATGATAAACCTTGACATTCATTTAAATAAATGAAATAAATGAAGATATGATTGTATTCAATATGCGTTGATTACATGTAGACATTGACTTTGTTTTATTCTTTTGACGCCGAGTTTCTTCATTGATTGTAAAAGTCGTAATTAACAGCTTAAAGTGACGTCAGAATTTGGGTGTTTTCTATGTATCATATGTATGTATTTACAACTACAAAAAAAGTATAAAATGTAGTATATCCGTTGTCTAGTCCCATAGTACAAGCCTAGTACTTAGTTTGGGGCTAGAATGCGCTGTGTGTAACGTCGTGCAGTATTTATTTATTTACTTAATAAAAAAAAACAGATATTTTCTTAAAAAGCCACTTTAGTTGCAAAAAAAATACAAAACGTAACAAGCATAAACATATTTGCTCTAATGTCTTTATCCAGGGGGGAAACAGTCGACAACGTTTGTATGGAGAACGAGTTGGTAGTCTTTCCTCTAAATGCCAATGGGCTGTGGATTTTGTTAAATAAATAAAATGATGATGGGAATAGTCTCGTCACGGGCAAGAGACATGTCCGTGTCGGTCGGTGAAAAAATCTTGGTTGCGCAATATCCGGGAGCCGAACTGTTTCACTTTGCCAGAAATAGATAAATAAACCTAGTCCAAATGAAGTGTACACCTTTGTCAGTTGGAGAGGCCACTGACATGTTTGAACAAAAAAAAAAAAGGTTTGGCACTCGGGGACTGCCGCGGTAAAGCTATTGAATAGCATTTTTTATCGATTTTTGCAATCAAATTATATATTTTTTTTATTTTGTACCACATTGCCATGGTAGGCGGAGTGGGGGGTGTTAGGTTTTTTTCTTTACCAAATTTCTTCATTCAAAGCTCAAAGCCCGCGATAAAAGCTATGCAATATCTTAAAAACACTACATGGCGTCAATGGTAAAAAAATCGCGATATAGTTGTTTAAAAATTAAAAATCACGTTTATTGTATGCGAGTAGGTACCCTTAAATATTTGTTTTTTAGACATTGTTATTATAGCGGCTACAGAAATACATCATCTGTGAAAATTTCAACTGTCTAGTCATATTCATTGAGAATGTGGTACAAATACATGATCATTTTGAATCGTTTTAAACTCTTTACACTACCTACTTTAACTTTTTGACTACAAAATATTTTCGAATATTCACTTTAATTCATATCAATTCTTATTTGCAAATGTGAACTCGCAAACTTTATAAGCTAGTGAAATAATAAACTTTACATAACAACAATATGGAAAATTAAATTACAAAACGTATAACTTAGGAAGAATTAGTTTGGCATCGATTACAGCAAAATAACCAGTCTAAGATCGAACTTGTTAAACGAATAATGTCCTATGTTTATGTTCTTTAAACATATCTTGGAAGTTAATTGGTCTAGAGTTAAAATCAGTACAATAAACCTTAACAAGTAATGGCTGACTGGCTGTGTATGTGATATTTTAAATGTTTAAAACAAGTTTCAATTTGTATAATAATTTATGGAAAAATTCACTTTTCCGCGCGTGTTATCTTAACAATTTCGTCAAGACACCCACGCTCTTTCTTTCATAAATCATACAAATATTTGTTCCACGGCGAGATCAGAGCCCTTAACTTTCCTGTCGCGGACGGATGTTTGACCATTTGCGCTAGAGATTGTCACTTCTACTGTGTTCTGAAAGCAGTCTTACTAATCGATCTGAATAGTGCATAGTCTTGTGACATCTTCTGCTCGAATGTCTTTATGTCCCATGGCACTGCACATTCCATCCGCACACGTGCCCTCGCCAGGGAATTCCTCATCAGGGACGCCTTTCACTCTCCATATTAGTAGCCCGGCTATTCTCGACCAGTTCGACGAACTTAAATTATGTTTATTTAACAAATTGTGGCGCAACCCGACACGACGACGAGACGGGAATGCGCCGCCGCGCCGTCCTCCACACTTTTTAATGAGCTATAAATCCATTAATATTCATGCGAAAGAAAATTAAAAGATGCACGCTAAGAGCGCCATTCATACGAATAGGAAAATAAACTAAACGTTCGCAGTAGCACTCTCTGTTTCCGTTAGTCTAAATTTAAAGTCTTGAACGGCCAGACGCTCCGGATGTAGCCGATCAAGAAGCCAAAACAAACCTTAACTTACCGACTTTAGGAATCATAGTCGGTCGAAAGCAAAGTAAAAAATCCCTCAGCGGGAGTCATCTGACGCGATTTCATTCCACAGACAAATTATATTTTGAGTAATGCGCGGATGATTCACCACGGAGACTTGGCGCACTTTTATTAGACTTACTACAGACAGGAATATGCTTCTTGAAATTTTGCCAATGGTATTTTAGCCTGCGATAATAGTAAAATTGTACGAGCGTTGTGGCAATGACCTGATATTGGGGCAGGTCACGGCCGAGGGAACACTAATAGATGCGAAGAACAGAGGGTCACACACTGAAATAAACGCCATTCATGGAGTCAACGAACCCGTAAACTGTTGAATCTATCGCTCGCTGTTCTTACTCCGAGCTATTTATGCACCATTCATCATCATACACGTCGGATACAAAATTATACACAAAGTCCCACATACCGTATAATATCAAAACGATACCTCATTCTTCCTTAAATAACCATCAAACCACGCAGCCTATCCCAGATCATCTCCAGTAACCATAAAGTCTTCCGTAATAGAATCTCAGTACTTAATATTGTCCAGATCACTTCGAAAAGCAATTTGTTACCTCCAACCCAGTGTTGCCAATAGAAATAATCTCTCCCATGATTAACATGAGTAATTTGTTATTAGACTGGCACGTCTATTGATAAGGGGGGCTGATCCATCTGGCAGACGTCCGTTATACCTGCACCAGAGATAAGCGTGTAATTTATGGAGTCTTTCAAGTTCCGTCTGCCGTTGGATGTGGGCGTCTGTGTGTCGTTCCTGTGCCACGGGGATTAGTGCACCATTGTTCGGGGTACAGTTAGGTTCTGGTGCTAAACTCACAATGGGACGTTGACGATGATCAATTGCCATGGTAACATCTTTTGCAAATAAATTGAGCTGTTCTAGGTAGCTGGTAGCTAGACCATTGACACTTAAGCTCTTGGAATTTATATGTATTATGTGTGTTGTATTATCTGGCGAACATTTGATATATTCCCATTCGTCCCTACATGCTTTGCCACTAGGTTGCAATCGGGAATACAATTACCAGACGGCGAAAAGGAAGTTATTGCCCCCGTTATGCGGGGTTAAATCGCAAACCACCTCACCTTACCTGCTAGTTAACGTTCTAATTATGTTGCTAACAAATCTCGATTGAAATTAATCAATTTAATTCCTTATTGGCACCTGGTGGCAATCCACTTCGGGGCGACTAGGAATATAATGATTATTCAAATAAGTACTACCTGCTTTTCATACTTCTAGCTAAATGCAGTGCGTTTAATTAAAGTTTACCTAGTAGTTAGCGCTTCGGCGCTTGTTAGTCTATTATTTGTTAATCAACTTTATGGGGAGACCCATCATTAATATTAGAACTACGGATCTTGAAGGAAATCATGTAAATATAAAACGTGTATTTATAGGGAGATACTTTTAAAGGTATATGTAGGTATTAGTACCACAGTTTACCTAATAGTTGGTACGGCTCGTGGCACTCTTACCCCCGTATTTATAGACGTAAAATCTCAGACGTTGAAACCCACAGACAAGTCCGAGACAAATGCATTACTTAGCCAAAGTAATTACTCGACTTGTCTATAAATACAGGGGTTAGTACTTCATAATGTCTGCTGCAGTATTGATACAGTTACATCTATCTGAAATTAAAGACGGAAATGTATCTAGAAAGTTCCTGCTTCAGATCAAATCTCGACGTTTCAATTTCCAACTCATAATAAATAACGACTTAGAGTAATTATACTCTACGATCTCACTATTTTCATCATCATCATCCGAGCTATGTTCCTACGTTAACGTCTCCACTTCGCACGATCTCGATCCAAGCCAACCTCACTTGCTAGCTTGGTGCACCTGCTGATGAACGACGAAGCTCTGGCGCAGACTTTCCCTTCGGGGTTGAGTCAGACGGCAGTCGCTCCCGTTAAAGTCGAAATTAAGGGTCTCTGCATACGTAACGCTTCCCGTACGGGACGTGTCAATTTCTAAAAATCCCGTGGCATCCCCTCCATCGTCTCCCCGACGGGATTTTTGTATGTAGAAATTGACACGTCTCGTACGGGAAACGTTACGTATGCAGAGACCCTTAGCCAATAAAAATAGGAAAGTTTAAAATAAAATCTTATTATTTTCGAACTAAATTTATCCTGAAACGAATATAATTATTGATATCTGCGAATTAAGAGCAATATAAATCAAATTGATCATACCAAACCAACCGTTTATCTATAAAAGAGCAATTTGCTTTGACCTTAACCGCAAAAAAATAGTTGCCTAAAGAATTATAGTATACGTATTATCAAAACACATTTGCTTCGCATAATGAATTATGGATATTAGAGAATAAAGAAGTTTAATTGCTTTTTAAACGTATTATGGCACTAATTGACGCTGGAAAGAATTTCTTAGAAAAACTAGTTGGAGGTTTTTTAAAGTTCACGAATAATTATTTAAGAATTTGTCTAATCTGTTTCAAATTAATTCACACTCAGATTTGCTAAATTGGCGATTGTTATCCAGTCATCTGGCATTCAATTTAATATTCTAAAAGGTGACGGAGTAAAAGATCAACTGAGATACTCTAACGGTCGAATACTGAAAGGCCACTTAAAATTAAAGGGCTTCTAATATAATTGAGTTAGTATGACTACATAGGTAGTAAAAAATGATAAAAAAATATATGCGAGTTGTTTGAGTTTAGGATCTGTTTATTATGTAGCCTCCAATTTTGAAAGTACTATTATTTATTCTATGATTCTATACACCATGTCACACATGAACGGTTAATGTATTTTGCGCTTAAATCTGTTTCTATAGATGGTTTTCATTGCATTTTCAGCAAGTTGTGTGCTTGTCAAAATGAACTTGTTTTCTTTCTTTCTTTCATTTCAGTTGCCGACTACTTCTAGCTTGATAACTAAACTAATGAATAATCCAGTATCTGACGAAGACGCGTCGATAGTTTATAAAAAGGTTTCGTTGTGAATTCGACAAGAAGGCCCAACACAAATTATGTATACTTTAAATGTTCGTCACATCACACTTTTACGTAATAATAATTCACAACAAAGTGCGAATTTGCATTCATATATGTATAGTAATGACAACGCGTCCCTTGGCCGCGCTGTCATATTTATTTGCCGGTCGCAACAATGGAAGCGCGTGCGCACACAATGGCGCGACCTTGCGCTCTTTCCGCCAGTATCGAGACATCTGATCGATTGCTAGTCCTGGGAAAAGGAATATCGATTTTGCACTGGCTATTGAATATTTAGCGAATGTCGTAAACGTCGAAGTTTGTCACGATTTTAGATGACTGTGAATAACTGTAGAATTTTGACGAGAGCCTTGTATGATACATTGGTTTTAGAAGGAATAATAAATTATGTGCAGTGCTGGCAACCTCCGCATTTTCAAAGCAAGACTCTCTCAATGGCCTATTTATTGGGCAATGCTCATTTCCTTTGACGAATTTATTTAATTTAAATTATAATTTGACATTTTTTACCAATTTCTGACATTTCAATATGACAATATTTTTGTATTTAATTTTTTCACTTATTATTTTACCACGGTTTGCTTCCCGCGTCCCGAGGTTTCACCCACGTAAGTCCTGATCCCGTTAGAATATCGGGATCAAAAGTAGCCTATGTTACTCCTCGATAATGTAGCTTTCTATTGGTAAAATAATTTTTAAATCCGTCCAGTGGTTTCGGAGATTATCCTTAATATACATACAAACAAACATACACGTTACCTCTTTATAATATTACTATAGATAGGTATGTAACAATTTATTTACAATATTTATTCAACAAATCCCGTTAAGCATCATACAATTCAAGGCACTGTAATTTGTCACACATTTTTAGTGAGTGGGTTAAATATAATAATAAATTCTTAAACACAGATACTTCTTTATAATAATTAAACGTTAATCAAGGTTTAAATAGCGCCATAAATTATTTACCGAATAACAGTATCGCGGCTTTTAATTTCACACTGAATAAATTAGAAATTCTCTAATCTTCCGGACGTTAAGAAAGTATGGTGCGGACGTTAGAATCGTGTCCTATAGTATACCAGCAGAGACCGTGAGAACGTACCCATAGTACGTAGCTATTGTTAGAAGATCTGACACAAGTCGTGACCTTGAAATGCTGGTTGAACAATGAAAATATTGATGGTACTTTCTTGCCATTTACTGTGGCTGGCTGCACCCCGCTGTTTCGACCGCGTGATTCACAACCCCGTGGGAATTTCGGGGTAAGCCTTTTTATCGGTAGGTAAATGCTCATGAAAAATTGAAAAAAATGCACCATCTACCTACTTAAATCACCTATACCTATGTGGGTATTTAGCTCCTTCCGGCCTAGGAATTGTAGACTACTCGAAATATACCCACTTAACACAACGGTGTTTTGTAAACAGTCGTTCGGGGGGAGTTTGCCACTTGATTTTGAGTTTTAATTTTTACAAACTTGTCCATGGCAAATCATCTGTATTAACTTAGATTCCACGATTCAGGCTCAGCCTTGTGTGGAATCTCCTGGAAACTGATACTCTGTAACTCTAGTTTTGGAAATAAAGAATTTGTATTTGTAGTTACGAGTACCCTGTTATATATATAAATTCTATCTAGTTGATAACTGCACTCTGCATTAATTCACTATCTCGCTACCTAAATCACTTCAATGTGGGTATTTCGCTCCTTCCGGCCTATTAACTGTAGACTACTCGAAATATACCTACTAAACACAACGGTCTTTCGTAAACAGTCGTTCGGAGGGAGTTATAGTACCCTGTTTAATCTATCTAGTTGATAACTGACTCTGATTGACACTTTGCATTAGGTACCTAAAACCAGCATAGTGCCTATAAAACTCAGTTATCAACTTCTTTTTCGTATAGTATAGAGTTTTAGGGTCGTCCTAAGGCCTTTAACTTATCAGTTAGAGGCTTTTCACCCGTGCACCCGTGGTAGGTAACTAAAAGTTACCTACCACGGGTGCAGGTAAACTTGCGCAGATTCTTTAAATAGTCAAAGAAACCCTGTCTCAATCCTATAGAGAACCATACATAAACCGTACATAAACTAAGAATAATATAATCAAGGAATAAATTCCTAAGCCGGAAACGACAACAAATTCGCACTTGACACAGATCATAAGACCAGTTATTATTAGTCTTGAACTTGATAGCTGATTGCTTTGCGAACAGTAAACCTATAACTTGGCATATCAAAGGCGCCGCGATGCGTAGGAGACGATTATCATTGTTGTATGCACTTCCGTCTTGCCATCGCGCAGGTGGATGTATGCAAAAGGTTCTGTGATGCTTTATTTACATACCTTAAACGGAATCGTACCTACGTTATATAGAACAGCTTTGTTTTATGTTTTGGGCGTCAGCTGCGCGTGCGCTCGGCAGGTGTGCTGCGTACGATTGTCCTTTCCCTCCCTCAGTATTTAGGGCTGTAGAAGGTAGGCCTTTTGTCGGCTTTTAACATTTGAATCATACTTTCTTAAATAAATATAAATAAATGAAACACCTATCTACATGTATTGTATAAAATGTCATACTGAAAGTATTTGCATCTATTTTGTTAATTTGGCAAGAATACAACATTTTGTATCGAAAAGCGTTTTTGAAAAAAATATGAACTTACATTACAAGATCTGCCTGGTTACGGTGCTATGTATTATAGTTGACATTTCTCAATGGATCTCTTCGTTTTATACTCATAGAATTCCGGACTGTTTTTCACAACGAGATGGGATTTATCTTGAGATTCCTCGTGTAACAAGGTGAAAACCCTAACTATATTAACGTGGAATTTTAATTAATAAAATTTGCATGTTGGGAACGAGACACGCCCGAGAAGTGCAATAAAATTAACATTTTGTGTATAGGTTCGGTTGACGCCTGTGCATGCGCACCGCTGCGGTTCGGATTTACTCAGTTATTTGATCTGAATAACAACACAGGCCTAAATTAATTGTAGTAGAGTAGCACACCCCTTAATATTTAATAAGAAAAATACGACGAACATAAAACTGTTACTCTAATTGCATTGATTGTAGACTTGCAAGTTTATAGATTCTTAAGGGGAAAATCTACGTACTATTTTTCTTACTGTTTACAGACGACACTAAGGGAGGCATTAGCTTAGTAACACTGGCTCGGTCTTGTAATTGACTTTCAACGTCAGCGAAGACAAAAGCATCTCTTAGCTCACTTCAGGATCATCAATGAATACGGTTATCATGAATTATACCTACTCAGTAATTTATTATAATACCAATACGCTAGCGGCTATTCGACTGTATAATTAATAATTATACGATGTGTTTAAATATTCTGAATGTTAATATCGGCATAAGCAGGCAGGTCTAGGTCTGGCGTACACTTCGGAGGAGTTAAGGGCAGCGGGGCGGGAGTGACCCCGTCATGTACAAATGACGAGGAGCAATAAAGCTCTATAAATCGACCGAGAGGGACCTACATGAGCATTAAAATTTAACGACTTCCGTCCGCGACGGGTCGCCGACCACAACTGGCAGCCATTTGCTCGCCTTTCTGCGCAAAAACAACTAACTATTATACCTACCAACTCTTCGGTCGTCTCCCCACGCAACAAAAGTCTAAACAGAGGCTGCATCGCGTTCTTTTATAGCAATTAATTGCCGACAAGGCCGTCACGGTTCGTCACCTATCGATAGACAGACGCCATGCGACCAAATCTGGTCGTTCAACGATTCGTATGTCGAAGCCGATTGTTGCTATCGCCTTTTTTGTCCGGCGACTAAAAGCCGGCGGATTAGCGAGGACACCTGCCGTTCCTTATTTACAAAGTAAACACGCCGATGCGAAAACTCCTTATGACATTAGAATCTAATGAGTCATGCGCTGAGACCTCGCGTTCCTGAGCTACGCTTTAGCCAAGCTTTAACGCATTTACTTGCGATGCGATTAAGAAATACGGGATGATGGATGAAGGGAGATATCGCTTGATAGAGCGCGATCAGGGAACGATGCAGGCAGCGATCGGTATCGCGTCCTCGATCGATCCATCGATGTCGGAGTGTTGGGCAAGCGATTATGAATAATTATCGGGTCGTAATGATGGACGCGTTCGATTCACTGCCAAGGACAGGCTGTCGATGCGTTCTCGCTCGGTTGCGCAACATGAAGTTTCGCTCTCGGGCCCGTTGCGCCGGACTCAGCGACAACGCACGATACGTTGCTTAACACCACCATAGAAACGCCAACAAATCGCTTTATTATTCAGAAAGCGAGTTGAAACAAATGATGCACGGATGTTCCTGATACGATACGTTAGCGGAAAGTGAACGCGGTCTTATATCACCGCGACTGTGATTCATTGAACCACATATTGTGATGTTCTTTTAAAAAATGATCTTATTATTGCAGTACTCGCGTATTCATAAAGATGACAAGCGCTCGTAAATATCTTTGATGGCTTGAAGTATGAGATGACCGCAGTATGATGGGCTGATAGGGGTCATAAATCGTGCAATTACACAGAACTGTGTGTTATTTTGCCCTCTACGAGAGATTATGACATTTTAATAGCGGTTGTCCAATGTAGCGCGTCGGATGATAATCTCATGACCTGAAATAGTATCGCGTCTAAACAATCACTTTCAATTACAACGTCAAGAGACATCAGCGGTGATGAATTGTTATTGATGCGATGATGCGAAATTCGTGCAACAATATATTACGACACGGAGATGTAATCGACTCATAGTATCAGTTTAACCCTGGGAGTTAAATTTGTAACCGAGCCTAAAGCCCGTTTCGGTTTCATAGAACCATTTCTTTGACGAGAATAAATCTGATTAAGACCATCAGGTGAGTGGGGGTCCCCTCTGGCCTGGGATACAAGGTTGTCAGAGGTATACCAACTAAAACTCCTCGGTTTCCGTCACCCCGCTAATGTCGAGTCTAACGGGTCTCGCAAAACTGCCGTTGAAAGGTTGCACAGAACCAAAACTGATTAAAGTCGATTATGAATGAACCGAAAAAAAACTGTCGGTTATTGGTTTTCCTAGTTTACTCACAACATTTATACATAGTTTTTGTGTCCAAATCTAGGGTTGGAAACTTATTCTGACTGGTGCAAGAACTGAGAAAAGTGCTAAGTAAAATGCATTTAAGAACCTGACAGAAGGAGGAATTGAGTTTGATGAATATTGCACCAAATGTTTAAGGAGTTTCTCGAAGCTTTTAAATCCGAATTCTTTGTCGGATTCCGCCGTATTTTGCGAATTGAACTAAATTGGAGGGCACACAAAAACTAGCTCTACCGCCGGTATACGCCCGGCAGCTGTAACAAAGGCAGGTGCGAAGTTTTTCCACGAATTTCGATCAACTAATTTCGCTGAGAATCTCTTATGTTACACAATGAACTTGAAAGTAAAAAGTGCTTTCAATATCCATTGCTGTACAGTTAAATGGATTTTATAATTTAAGGTGAAAACCAACATTTTAGTTAGGTCAGATTAATGCCAAATATAATGTTAGTAACTTTTAAAAGGCACACGTGTAATGTGAACCTTAGGCCTGGATATTCGGTGTGTAATTTATAAATAATATCGTTGTGCTGTTTTAAAAAAAAACGGGGCAAGTGCGACACTCGCGCATAAAGGGTTCCGTACCACTATCACAATTGGATATGGAACCCTAAAATGGTTTACAACAACCAATTTTTAAATTTTATAGGAAAATATGAAATATTTATCTTCGATTCTTACTCCTATCAAACGACCGAATCACTGAAAAAAAAAAAACCTTGGCACAAAGAAAATCTGAAACATAAAATAAACTCTTTGGTAAGTAAGGCAGACTAGTATATTTGACAGATAGGGCAGCCATTTTGAATTCCATGACCAACTCGATTTGTCCTCCTGTCCTTCTTCCTGTCCTGACTCGACTCCTTGTTATTTTTGAAACACGTTTGTTGTATGGGAGCCCCTTTTAAATAATTGTTTTATTTCGTTTTTAGTATTTGTTGTTGTAGCGGCAACCGAAATACATCTTCTGTGAAAATTTCAACCTTCTAGCTATTACGGTTCATGAGATACAGCCTGGTGACAGACGGACAGACGGACAGACGGACGGACGGACGGACGGACGGACGGACAGACAGACAGACAGACAGACAGACAGACAGACAGACAGACAGACAGACAGACAGACAGACAGACAGACAGACAGACAGACAGACAGACAGACAGACAGACAGACAGACAGACAGACAGACAGACAGCGAAGTCTCAGTAATAGGGTCCCGTTTTTACCTTTAGGTACGGAACCCTAAAAATGTAGTTCTAAAGACATTGTGTTTCGATATGTAGGTCTCCGGCCGTAGCAGCCACTAAGTAAAATGAATTGGAACTCGTTCGACTGTCGTCTTCACTTGTAGCCAACAAGTCACATCTTCGTTGCGTGTCGATTCCGTCAAAGTAGAAATTGATAAATCATATAATACAGGACATACTAAATACTATATAACCTAGACCTTTAGACTTAGGATTTCAAATACAGAATTCAGGCCAATAAGCGGCCGCAGCCACGCAGCCGCAGCCAGTACCTTCAGTCGCCTCAGAGGTCCTGTGCTGCACAGGAACTAGGACTAGAGGAGCTTACCAGCAGGTGTGCTCTGCTCAGGTCAGGGAATCAGGCTCCCAATCTAGGGTCTAATCAGGTTCCCAATCTAGGTATAATCCCAATCTAAGGTACAAGTGAACGAGTATCTTCTAGGTGAACGTGGTATATCTTAAACCGCATCGTCACTCTTCAGCTAGGTAATTGTGTTCAAACTCTCATCTTTACAAAAAAATCGTCGTCATCTTATAGTTTAGAGGTTTCATATTGAATTTAAATACGAGAACGGCACGCCCTATTTACCCCGGCCGCGGCAAGATATCGATCTTAGGCTGTGTAATATTATATCTTACTATTACGTCTCTTATCTCTTGCGTAAACCGTTGCTAACTAACATTTTTTAACCGACTTGAAAAAAAGGAGAGGTTTCCTATTCGGCTGTTTTTTGTTTGTTTGTATGGTACTGGATATTCCGCAAACTGAGGTCAAATTGATCCTTATTTCTTTTTATAGTGGTCAAGATGATATGAACGCCCTAAAACACAGTTATTAGTAAATTTAATAGATAAAAAACAATGAGAGGTGTCAAGGGACACCAGGATAGAACGAAGTTCCTTACAACTATAGCAAAAAGTGTCGTTACAACTTTTTGTCTTATTTTTTTTCCGTCTAGCCCTCTTTCGCAACGCGCGATAAGGAACTTCGTTCCAATATTGCAGGACATAACAACGCCATCTAGCCCTCAAACTAAGTAACTAGGCTTGTATTATAGTGCCAGGTAATTGATAGAATACATTTGATACTTTTTATTATAAATACATGATTATGATATTTACATACAGAAACATATGTAAAATAAGAAAGGTACATAATGTCTAGAAATATATTCTTTTAAGACACACCATTCTATTCGTTCTTATTTGTTAAGTGATATAATCGATATAATCCCCCTTGATCCGGCATTCCACATGACCGGGTCACGAGGGCGGGGTCG
Organism: Idaea biselata; assembly: GCA_958496205.1. NCBI lineage: Eukaryota > Metazoa > Arthropoda > Insecta > Lepidoptera > Geometridae > Idaea > Idaea biselata. The sequence continues at coordinate 2,232,924 of OY292398.1, read as the reverse complement.
CCGCCCGCCCTGGGCCGCTCCGCCCGCCCACCGCCACGTGCTCGCCGACTTGTGACCTGACCTGACCTGACATTGACCTATGATGTTGTAGTCGCCGTCTCTTGCATAACAATGACTATTTACTACTTTACTTAAGTAGGTACGTTATTGTACCTACTTAAGTAAAGTATTTGCTACTTGTACGTTTTGTTTTGTTTGGTATTTCTAAATTCCTTTGTTTTAATCGATAGTCTTTTGACAACAATCTCACCTGGTTATACCTAAGGCTGCACCTTAGGTATAACCAGGCGAGATTGTTGTGAAGCCTCCTACGTGATTTGATTGTGATTTTCTAGATTGATCCCTTTTTCTTACTTTCCCGAAAACTTAACCAAGAAAAAAATAAACTAGATGGTCATTGATTGGCCAAGGGTTCTTTACCAATGAATGAGACATGATATAAGCGCAAATTACGATTTGTAGCTATTAAAGTCTATTGTTTTTCTGTATCAGTCTCCTCTTAACATCACTAAATCGATGGCGACGACTGCTACAATCTAGCAGCATTTATATGAAGATAGATTTTATCAAGTCTTGACTCGATCTCAAGTACTCCTCTAAGATAGGGACTATTCGGGAATTCTTTGTAAATAAGCACTGCAAATGAACATGATTAGCAACAAAGAGCATAAGAACTAAGAACCATGGAACTAATTGTTTTCTACGAGTTAGTGGTAACTTATAATCAGATTTAGACGTGGTTATGCACTACATCCTGTTCGCCGGCGCCGGCGCCTCGGTACTCGGTACCGAGCTTAACTAATTGCGCACACGCAAGAAAACTATTTATTTTGTACTATATTTGGTTTATGTAGTGTGCGACCGACTGTTCCCTTTAAACGTCGCACGTACCGATTGTTCACTTCAAACTTTTACAGCGAAAAATAAGAATAAAAAGAAAAAACTAAAACTTTTACTGAAAATAAGAGGCCTTTTTCGCTAAAAAGCGATCTTTTAGGCACTCTTTGTATGGACCTAATTCTCAAATTGTGGTATTCACTCGTGTAAGTCCAGATCCCATGAGAGTTTCAAAAAACCGTTTCTTTTCGGATGTCTGCTACATCATATAGATGTATATCATCATTATATTCTCTATTCATTTTTTTTTCTTTGTTCTTTCTTGTAAATGGCCTCACGCATCATCAGCGGTCTGACGAGCTGCGGTATTCCGGCTTGCTGTTGATGTGTGGGACCCTTTCAAGGTTGGTTAGTTAGTAATTTGTGTTTGTTGTTTTGATTTTATGTTATTGTTAAGTATATGATTTTCACTCTCTACTTTCAGCGGTTTGTCTGTGCGTTGTTACATTAGTCAGCGAGTAAGTCATTCAGACAAAACCATTCATAGATATCATTAAAATTAACTGTATTTTTTCATCTTTTCCAGGGGTAAATTTGCATCGGTCCGCAAGATACGACACCTCGTATCTGGCGAGGAATATGCAGCCAAGTTTATAAGAAAACGGCGGCGAGCTGCCGACACCACGAGGGAAATCCTGCACGAGGTTGCCGTTCTGGCGCTCTGTGCCGACTGCACCAGGGTCGTCAGTTTACACGAGGTTCGTAAAATATAGCTACACACCCGTATATCATACAGGATAAATATTTTAGCTTACTCAGAATTGTATAAAGCTACTGTAGTTGCTTGAGAAATCACTCCAGGTCCAAGCCAGTCGTTGGAGACAAAATATTATGGGTCTCCGATGTTTCTCCTCAGTTGATTTGTCTCATTGTGATTGTCTGGCCCTAAAGCCTTAAGCCATTTATCCAATACTTCACTTTTCGGCAAGACCTAATTGGGCCTCGTCCGGGTCAAATGTCATTCAGCCTGTGTTAACCTGGACTTCTTTTCCCCGGAATCCTGTATTCAAGGATCAGGCTTAGAAAATCATATGGTGATTTAGCATTTGCATAATTACGTCAGAAGAAAGGGCACATTGGATGACGTCTACGATGCCATCATTATGGCATCGTAGACTGTTGTTGTCTTTGACCATTCGATTGGATCTTTGACCCGATAAAGCGATTCTCTTTTAGTTATTAATACGATTATTTGTTGTCGTTTCAGGTGTACGAGACCCGCTCAGAAGTAGCAATAGTTTTAGAACTGTGCGCAGGCGGCGAGTTACAACGCTTGCTTGACGAAGAGGAGCGTCTCACAGAGGGCGCTGCCAGACGCGCGTTACGCCATGTCCTTGAAGGTTTAGGTATGTAGAATTGTGAGGTTGTGTGTGAAAATCATGAGGTTTGGCACTGGATGCTAAAGTTTAGCAACAGGGCTAAAATATATCTGGAAATGTATGTAGGCATCAAGTTTCTAGTAGACACCTACTATTGTTGTTTTTGGCAAATAGTAGTTAATAGTAAATAGTAGTAGTTTTTAGTACTTAATTATAATATTATTATTTTCTTTCTTCTTTTTCATATAGTGGTGTGGCCACCTGTGGTTAGAGATTTCAGGTCGCCCCAACTTCCTCCGCCTCTAACTTGACCTAACGACTGCTATCAGAGATGACAACCGAGACCAAATGTCTTCCGTGCCCTCTGAAGCACGGAGGAGCTCGTGCAAAACGATTTATTGCTCACAAATTATCGATCACCCAAGTAATGACCACGCCAAGCGTTGCTTAACCCACAATTGTATTATATTTCCAGCCCACTTACACGCGCGCCGCGTGGCTCACCTGGACCTGAAGCCGCAAAACCTGCTCCTCGCCGCTGGCGGGGAGGAGCTCCTCATCTGTGACTTCGGCATCAGCCGAGCGATACAGCCCGGGGCACAAGTCAGGGAAATATTGGGGACTAGAGACTATGTCGGTCAGTATAATATTTTACCTTCAACGTCTCCTTGTGTTTGTCCAGGTTAAATGAAAATCTTACGCATCCGTGTCCACCTTTCGGCATCGTACGCATCGGACCGATCGCATCAAACGAATTGTAATATTTTTGTTAACAAAGTAGCAGATTCGACCGATTCGTACGATGCGGATTGGTGGACGCACTTCTGTGACTTTCTATACAAAGAATATTACAATCCGTTTGATGCGATGGGTCCGGTGCGTACAATGCCGAAAGGTGGACGCTTAGCTTAAAAATCTTGCTCGATCATTGGTTGCCGAGTTATGCCAATTTAAATTTAGTAAATAAAAAACGCATACCAAAAAAATATTTTGAAGGAAAAAGGCATGTTGAAAAACCCTCTTGTGTCCCGGAGTTCGAACTTATGCCTCACGATTGCCGTGCGAGTGCTCTAACCACACCTCTCGTGGATCCCGTGATTCGAGATGGGTTTTCCCTAGATAATATTTGTAGTAGAATGCCTTTAGCAATCAAATTAAAAATAATAACAAATGCCAAACAGAAATAATGATAAATCTGTGTAATAAATTAATTTTTAGACTAGACGCAATTTAACTTAAATTCTTTAATGTTTGCACTTAAGTATGTAGGTACCAATACATCTATTTTTAAAATTATTTATTACTTATCCTTGAATGTCCTTTCGTCTGGTGTTGAATAAACAGCAGATTTCTGTACTAGAGTAGGAAATCGATTAGCATAATTAATGTGTGACTAAAGATTATTAATGATCTGTTTGGATAAACTTGTAGTAATTAAACCATTTTGGTATCTCTTGAATTCAATTAAAATAATCGAACGTAAAATACGATGACGCTTTATAATTTAAATTACTTTATTTCACTTTATTTACATTGATTCTAGACGTTTTTGGACATGTCAAATGTTATCAACGCATTTTGTATAAAGTTTAGGGTAAAAACGATAAAATTTAATTGCGTATGCCTTACTTAGCGAGTTTGTTTTTCTTAATTTTGGAGTTAATTAAGTAAATATAATTTAAATAACGTGACCTATAATTGCGAAGATATTTAAAACATTTGTATGTTACTCAAATTATTCAAAATTTAAGTACCAAAGAGGAAACTAGTTCACAAAATCTAATGAAATCATAATCTGCTGTGAATCTATTAAGATATACAAAAATATTACATTTTTGGTAATGGTAACTCACACAACAAAAATAAGGCACTGATTTTCATTTTCACTACACACTTTCACAAAATTTAAGTGCTGAGTGCAAAAGTGCATTTAGTTCGCTAGCGTGGAAAGAGCAGCGACGAAGATTGAACACCTGCAGAGTTAGTGCGAGCGGTACATAATTCCTAACTAAGCTGTTTGTTTTGCGCCTAGCGTTTGTACCTCGCTGTAGTGATGTGAAATAACTTTACTGCCGAGTAAAACATACAAGATGTTTCACTCGGCAGCAAAGTTATTTTGTATCTCGTGCCTTTGAAACACTTGCTACGCTCAGGTTTCAATACAAGTACTCGTACCAAAACCCATTTCATAACAAATAACCATTTTTAGAACCTCGGGTCTAGACCGCGTTATAGATAACTTTTATGAATTTAATTACCTTGTCGTTTCGTTTCGGAAATCGTGTAAGTTTAAAAAGTAATACAATGTTAAAGTTACATGGTTTTTTTTTTCACTACAAATATTATTAAATAACGGGGTATTTACCAAAAAGGGGTGTTAGGGGTCCGGGGTTTTTTAATATCGAGCTCGTCCAAAAACAAATTAAATCATAGTAAATAAATACCCCGTTATTTAATAATATTTGTAGTTTAAAAAGTGTGACTAAACTATTAGTTTTTACTCTCCCACAGCACCTGAAATCCTCTCGTACGAGCCTCTGTCCCTCGCAGCGGACATCTGGTCGGTGGGAGTGTTGGCCTACGTCCTCCTCAGCGGCTACTCGCCGTTCGCCGGCGACACCAAACAGGAGACCTACCTGAACATAGCGCAGTGCCAGTTGTCCTTCCCGAAGGACCTGTTTAGAGGGGTCTCGGAGAGAGCCATACAGTTCATTAGAGATACTCTTGTTGTTAATCCTAAGTAAGTGGCCAAACGATTGTTAATCCTAATAATTAAGTGCTCATATCAATTTTTCAGTACTTATCTGGTCTAGTTTGTCAGTCCGGTAATTATTTTAGTTTAATAAAGTCAACTGGTCTAATTCTTATATATTTACTTGAAGGAACTCCTCCTCTTAATTATCATAGGGATCAAAAACATTATCGCCGCCACCTAAGGCTAAGATTTGTGGCGTGTGGAAGCCCGTGTGTAGTCACGCTAATCTATACATATTAATCATATTATGAATAGTTTACAATATTGTCTTTGGACCGTACTTGCCGTACAAAGTCATGAACCAACCTTATCTACACTAATATTAAAAAGAGGAAAGATTTGTATTTTTGAGTGTATATGTGTTTGTATGTTTTAAATGAATAAACTCAAAAACTATTGGACCGATTTCAAAAATTATTTACCCATTAGAAAGCTACATTCACCCCGAGTAATATAGGCTACTTTTGATTCCGATATTCCCGGGATCGGGACTTACGCGGGTGAAACCGCGGAACGAAGCTATTTATTAATACTTGTCCCATTGTCCAGGGGTCGCCTCACAGTGGAAGAGTGCCTGGAGCACCCCTGGTTGAAGGACGAATGCGACCTCCCTCGCGCCATTGTCGGCGCAGGGTTCACACACCAGGTCGGCTCCGACGATGAAGCCGACGACGACGTTCACGCCGACACCAACGGACATGCGGGGACCAACGGATGTAACGGGCTCAACGGACATAATGGGGTCAACGGACATAACGGGGTCAACGGACATAATGGAATTAATGGACATAAAGGGACGAATGGGACTACGCATGGTGACGATAAAGATAAAGGTGAGTTATTTTGTGCACTCTTGGTTGAAAGACGAATGTGAACTTTCTGCGCCACCTTAGGAGCAGGTTTTACCCAAACACACAATACACGCTACAAAGTGCAATCCCGAGCCCCCTCTATCCATCGACTCCCCTCGACCGCTACGAAGTCTTCGGTCCACCGAGTAGGTGGTCGCCACAACACTCCGTTTCGCATTGCATCGTGGTTGTGACTCCAGTACTTTTATCCCCCAACGGTTATCGGTCCTTCGAGCTATTCGGCCTGCCCATTGCTACTTCAGTCTGCTAATTTTGAGAGCTTTGTGTGACTTTGGTCCTGCTACGGATTTCCGTATTTCGGAGTCTATCAAGTGAATAGGTACTATCTTTAACAGAACAGACAATTTATTATTTTATTATGAGCCTATAGTCGCCCACTGCAGGGCAAAGGCCTCTCAGCTCCCTTTCCATTGCTCGCGATCTTTTGCGATGGATTGCCAATCTGTCAGGGACGTATCCAGGTCAGGACAGACAATGAAAAAACAAATGTTTTTATCTCGTTCCAGAAACGCAATCTGTCGATTGTAACGGCAGCGGCGGCGGCAACAAGCCGGAGGAAGAAGAGCGCGACAAGCCGCTGAAACATGCGCACGCGCGGGACATCTCGCCTCCCTTCCCCGACGCGCCCTCCACGCCTAAGGTGAGCAGGCTCGCCGAGTAGGGGGTGGGGCTTGTTTAGGGGCAACGATAACGAAGGGTATTAGGTTATTTTGTTTTTATTCAAATTTAGTGTTTCGAAGAAAATTCATTACCTCGTGGCATTGGCAGAATCTTACGTTAAATCGCGTATATTTAAGACTAGTTTCAATTTTTTAACTTATGGATATGGTTGGATTTAGCGGACAGTAATTTGTAGTATCGAGCGAGATAAATAACTTAACTGCTTGTCAAAGCAAAAAGGAGCTTGTAAAAAACTTCTTTAATTAATCGATAACCAAACTTGTCCATCGAAGTAATATTTATAAACGATCGGTTGCTATCTTTCGTTGCAGATTTTAGAGTTTAAGGTCTCTAATGCCTATTTAGAGAGACTTGGAAACTCTAACAATAAATATGCCGCTACTATACTACTTAGGCCGGTGAGTTCTCCCACCGAGTGATTTCTCCTGTGTCTCCCGATGTGATTGATAGATAACTAACACTACCACTACCCGCAAGCGTGGAAAGAGTTTTTAAAATTCGACCCTTTTGTTTTCCATATAGAAAGTCCATTGAAAATGCATTAAATACTTATTTCATGTCAGTATGCCAACCTCATTTCTGTGAATAATTGCACTGGCCAGCCACAGGTGGCACCTAGCGTTTTCCTCGCTGTAGTGAGGTGAAAATTTGTGTGTTTCACTCGGCAGCAAAGTTATTTCGGATCTTGTTCCTTTGAAACCCTCGCTACGCTTACGATTAATTATTTGAGCCACAAGCGAAGCGAGTTAGTGAGTGAAGTAGTGTGTGTTTCACTCGGCAGCAAAGTTATTTTGTATCTCGTACCTTTGAAACCCTCGGTACGCTCAGGATTCTAAATTTGAACCCTAGAATTCAGTTTCAATACAAGTACTCTCACCAAAAACCAACTTTGCATAACAAATAACCATTCTTTTTACAGGTGTCTCGCAAATCCCACGGGCATGCGCCTTCAGTGCTAGCGCTCTGCAAGAAGTTCCAGCCGGACTACGAGAAGCCCGCCACCGTGTCAGTGGGGTCTGTGAACCGGCGCGCACTAGCCGCCGCGCCCGACTGCGGCTGCGCGCTCGACTGCTCGTGCCTGCGCCTGCGGCCGCCCGACCGCGCCCTCATCTGCTAGCCTCCCCCTCCCCCCCCAACACAATCATGGTACAAACTGCATAATCTACCGCGCGTATTCTGTAAATGTGTTCAGAGTCGTACGACTTTCTTGTAAATAATGTTATAAGGTACCGTAAGGGTGTAACGAAGTGACAGTGATTGGGTCCAATGTCTTCAGAAGGAGGACTGGGAAGATGTTTTGAACAAAGACATTTTAACAGTAAGATATTTTAATTTTTAAAATTGAAATATGTACCCCAACGCGGGTCGTGGACATTGGAGCCAGTGACTGTCATTGTATAAACCGAGTATAACGGAGTTATTTATTGAAGCGGTAAGAACCGCGGTATTTACCCTGTTATAGCGTCAGCGAGCTAGGCTTGTGACTTGGCGCCGTCGGACTGGGACCAAAACTGTATTGCTAATTGTATTTGTAAAGTTGTTACTTGGTAAATGAAAGTTTTATCGCTTCGAGTGACCGATTGTTGTAGATAGGCATAAATTGTTTGCGCGGCGATTGTTTGAGCTGCGAGGTAAGCTCAAAGTTTGAGAGTTTAAGGCCGTAAAGGGAGGTTCAGTCGTTAATTAAGGGCCCTTTGGGGGTTGAAATTTAATACGAAAATTGTTTACCAAATGTGCTTTTAGCTTATCTAAATATGCTAACAACTACCCCTAAAAAATGTTAGGGGGTGGTTATTCGGATTTAGACAGTGTTTACCTACGTTAAGTTTTTTTTTTCGTTCATAAATTTCATTACTAACGAAATTATGATAAGTTTTTTTTGTTCATAAATTTCATTAATAACGTAGTTATAATAACGTTCGAAACGTTCCAATTTCGTTCCAGAAAAACTTTTTTTATTAGGTATAAGTAAACTATTTTACTTAGGTACACAAGTTTACTCAGAAGTTAGGTGTTTAGTTTATTAATTGGTCATAATCAACATGGCCTAAATCTGAATAGGACAAAACACATATTGTGAACAGTTTTAGTACTACGTTTGTATGAAAAATTCAACCTCCGCAGGCGTCTTGAAAACGTTTCTGCGTCTGGCCGTTAGTGTTGATCGGAGGCGAGACGCGCGCGGACGTGTTTCAAGACAGTACAATAAATTGTGTAGATATAGAAATGTTATTATTACGTAGCTGTGACTGTACGTGTCTCGCCTTCCTAAAGGGCGGTCGCGATACACGAAGAATTTCGTACGTTAACCTTTCGCTTTAGATAGATAGCTAGCTAATTACACAGCTAGCCGAGCCAGCTAATAGTTGGACGTCTAGCTGTGTAATTGAATAGTTTATATCGATAAGGGAGCTTTGAAATTTAATTAAGAGATTAGGTTGTTTACTTTAATGGGTAATTTACGCCACGTAAAATAATAGTACAAAAAATTAAACTATGTTCAATATGGGTGGCTAGGTGGCACGAAGGACGGTTTTATCGCTTAAGCGAGCTCTGTAAGTCGCTGCTGCGTAAATATCGCGCTGTCACGCTCTTAGTGCATATGTGTGAACGTGACGCATATATAAATTCGCAGTAGCGAAGGAAGCATAGATAGAGAGGTTAATGTACAAAATTTATCCTGTATAGCGATCGCCCTTTCTCTATAATATATAAATATTATGTATTTTAGATGAATTCGTCGTGTGCCTCTAGGCAATTAATATTAATTAACTGAAATGTTTCCATTCGTCGTGTAATATTGTTCATTTCATGTCAAATTACAATAACTTACAAAAGCGCCTTGGGAAACACTTGATTTATTCGTTTGTAAAAATAAATTATTGTGATATAAAATATTTGTTTTTCATTTTATTCTCTTTATTATTGAATTAGATGAAGTGTTTGGGAGTGGCCCCTAAACCCTACCGCTAAAACTCCTAGCTTACACTGGCCACTGGATAGGGAGATTTCTTGATCGACTCGCGCACGAAAGGTTCCGTACCACTATCATAAATGGGTACGGAACCCTAAAATGAGCACTGGACCAACCAATCCATGAACGCAAACGTTAAAAAATATTTTACTACTAGCGCCAGTCTATCACTCCATCATTAGATGGCGCTAGTGGTAATAATACATCGCGGTATCGTCGAGGTTTTGATGTAAATCACGTTTGTTGTATGGGCCCCATGTACGGTGGCTAGACAACGGATATAATAGGTACTTTAAAAAAAATCTTTTGTTAATTCATTCATATTATAACATATTACATAGACACCCTGCGTAAATCAAACCCACAACCTTCTGCATTGCAGGTCGGTATATCGGACTAAAGTAAGAAAACTCCACACAAATTGTTTTAGATATTTATTACAATTTCTACAAAACAGTCTTAAAAAAAGTGCAATTTCTCAGTGAATTACATAATATTGGCACTTTATTTCCATTTAAAATTATTGATTATGTTAAATCATAATTAATAGGGATTTATTAAAACCTAAATTAACCACCCTTGTAGCCGAATATAGAAAAGCCACTCAAAATTTGAGGGGAACTTAAATAATTGAGGAGCTTCTAAATTTAAAATTTGTATGAAGGTTATTTGAGTTTGAGAGCTGCTTATTGGATTAAGTATAACTTATATTTTGAGTAGCGTTTCTGTATTCGGACGTAACAATCATAAAATATTACACAAGTAATGTATTAAAATTATATAAACGTTATTATTGGATACAATAAAATGGTTTATTTTATTTTACATTAACTTAAAATTAAAGGTTTCACATATCTAAGTGAATTCACGATACGGAAAATCCGCGACTTCTTACCCAAGTCTTCTTCTTTTCGTAAAGTTGTGTGGCTCACTTGGTGTTAGAGTTTTCAGGTCGCCCTAAGGCCTCTAACATGTAACATGACCTAACGTCTGCTATCTGACATAACAACCGAGATCAACTGCTTAGCGTGCCTTCCGAAGCACGGAGGAGCTCGAGAAAATATTCTTTTGCCACACAAATGATCGGTCCCCACGACCGTTCAAGTTCGGCAGGTACCGTTAGGTCAATGAGCGCCTCTCTTTTTACTAAGTAATTTAAATGTTTGCGCAGAACTTAGGAACGTGGCGACTGTTACCATTTCCATACAAACTTAATACCGAAATAAATTATGAAAAATTTAGTTTTCTACCTTAATATCGATATTATTCGGATTACGATTTTATTTAAAAAACCTTGTGGTGGGGCCACAAGGTTTTTCAAAATATTCATTCGAAATGAAATAAAACGGAGAAAATGATTTACGCTGTAAAAATGAAAAAAAAAAAATGTTTCTCCGTTGTATTTCATTTCGAATGAATATTTTGGAAAACCTTGCGGTGGGGACCCTTTCAAAGTAAAATCTTAATCCGAATAATATCGATATTAAGGTAGAAAACTAAATTTTTCATAATTTATTTTGGTATTCAGTTTGTATGGAAATAGTAACAGTCGCCACGTTCTTAAGCAACGGATTTTCCGTTTGATATATTTACTTACACACTATAAAGGCAAAACCAGACATCACGAGGCGTGCGCCCGCGAATGGTTCGTCACGCATGCCTCGACCTGAGGCATGCGTGATTACATTTATGCATTCGTCCCACACGACACAAGCTCAAGCTGAGCACGCAAACAACCACGCACGGCGTTAGTCAGTAGAACAATAGAAAAACACCCCTTCGTCCACACGAAGCGCACGGCTCGCACTGAGGCGGCGTTCGCAACGATCGTATGATGCGAATGTCCACACAGCCCGAAGCATGCGAGGGGAACCATTCGCAACGCACTCCTCGCGATGTCTGGTTCCGCCATAAGACTCATTGTCCGCGTAAACCGCACGTCATACGCAGGCAATTGACGATTGCATAACGATTGCTTGCATCCTGCATAACAATCAATCCTGTGTCGACAGAGAATCAGTTTCAAAATGATCAAGTATTTGTATTATAAGTGCTAAGAAATAAAAAAGGAAAAATACTTCTTCAAAAACTCACTCGCGGCGAGGATTAAACTCGCGTCTTTGGGTCTGTGCCCTAACGTTTTTGCCAACTAGACCACACGAGTTCCCTCCTTGAGTGGCAAATCCATCTTGAGTACCCTTCTCTACCCTGTTTTCGATTAAAGCTCGCCCTCTATTTACATTATAGTGATCTGGATAAGTTCTTATTGAAATAAAGAATTTTGACTCTGACTCTTGACTACGGAAGATGCAAACAATCGTCATACAATCGTCAATTGACGATAGCGTGCGTATGACGTGCAGTTTACGTCGACAATGGGTCTAAGGTAGCACTGCGCGAATTTTCCCGTAATTCTGAACACGCGGTCACGTTTAATTGACGCAATTCAACTGAAATGATCTAGATTGAAACCAATCTAGATTGAGATCGATACTTTAGGAGAACCTATTAAAAAAACAATCTAAGCATACGTTCGTGCGAGCGTATGCGGGTGACCAAAACTCTGCCAAAATGCTTTGTCCTGACTGATTGACTGATCAAGCACAGCCTAAACATCTCACAGTAGAGAGCTGAAATTTGAAGAGTGTATTCCTTATACGATAAAGGCATCCGATAAGAAAGGATTTTTCAAAATTCCCACGGGATCAGGATTTACGCAGGTGAAACCGCGGGACATAGCTAGTTTTTATTTCATATAATTTTCTAATAGAGAAACATTCAGTTAAATGCATTAATATCAGTTTTTATTCGAATTCAGTCGTAGCTACATAGTTTTTTACTTTTTCCTCAATTCTACTAATCCTACCTACCAATATTGTAAATCGGGACTTTTACGTGGGTGAAACCGCGGGGAGCACTTAGCAATTTTATTAATTTTCCTTTTAAACTTACATGATTGGAAACCCATAATTTAATCGTGTGATTTTTACTTTTTAATTTTCTTCTAGACGTTTTAACCATGTTACAATGGTTTTGGTCGCGAGTGGACTGGAGACTTATTAATATTTGTATTATTAATTTACTTATTACATAAACAAATTAATTTAAAGAACACAACCTTTTTTTATATTTACACGACTTTAACGAAACGCAATTTGGTACTGTTAAAAATCCTTTTTTTAGGAACAAGTTTTTTATTAAAATTTCGTGCCGTTTGTATTGAAAGTAAAAATAACTTATTAAATTGATAATAAATCTTTTAATAATAATTTTGAAGGCGGAACAAAGATGTCTTAGTATATTGATTACATCCGTGGCGTGTCTTAGAGGAACATACGAGCTCTCAAAAATACTTAAAATCCATGTCGGGTTCATCGAAAATTGTTGATTATTTAACGAGGGAATGTTGTTGAATATTTTTGTGTATAGATTGTAAGTGACACTGTTTCCTAATTTATACATTATTACAATCCGACAGGGATTTTGAGTTAAGCTCGTTTATACCCCTAAAGTGTATTTTTATTAGAAAATTTAGTAACCAGATCTTTTTAAACAAAAATTTAGTAATAAATATGACCTTAAAGGTCACTAACGAGCTGAAGACCCCATTGATAACACCAAATTATATGTCCTAGACACCACAGCGCCACAGATACCGCGGATCAAACTAGCGCTGTATAAATCATCTACATGAGAGACATTAAGGTCACTATTATCATTTATTTCTCATTATCTCCTACATCCAATTTACCACTACCATACACTGTGCGCTTTCAAAGCACTTTGAAAGATGTGATTGATCATGCGTCCACAAGTTTTCGACTAAGTTTTTCCGGCCATCCTGGTCCCCGGCACCAGAGTGTGTGAGAGTGTGTGTCAGTGGCCGTTGAGGACCGCCGGGCCGCGCTTCAGGTCCGCCAGCTGGTCGTCGTACTCCGAGTAGAGGCGCTGCCACCGCAGCTGGCGGACCAGCATCGACAGCAGCTGTTCCAGCACCTCGTGCTTCTTTATACCCTGGGGAAGTCACATCATCATCATTACATATTACATAGTACAAAACAAAGTCGCCTCCCGCTTTCTATATGTTCCAATATGCTTAAGATCTTTAAAGCTATGCAACGGAGTCGAAATTTGGAGACTTTCTTTATAATATTAAGGTGTAGAGACATCTGCCAGCGCCCAGATTTCACCATCATAAGTCCCGATCCCGTAGACATTTTCAAAAATACTTATCTGATCTGATCTCATATAAAGAACACACTCTCCAAACAGGTCTCTACTATCAGCGGTTTAGGTTGTGGGTTGATAGATCAATCAGTCAGTCAGGACTCAGGGCAAAGCATTTTATAGATTTAGAATTGATTATGTGTGTTTCTTACTAGTATTGTTGGCTGCCATTTCTTAGGCGTCGATGTACAATGGCTGGGACCCAAGAAGTCATCTAGAATGGCGCGCAGCTGATCTTCTGTGCCTGAACAAATAATACATATTGCAGAATGCTGCACTCAACGCCATCTAGCCCACAAACTAAGCAACTAGGCTTGTGCTATGGGTATTAATAATTCATAATATTTATTTTGCAAACACATAGGCACGTAAAAGTCCGGTACAACTTATATGGGTCACATGAGTTGTCCGGTACAACTTAT